>JAAXLI020001948.1:0-16422 GCA_014621495.2 Entosphenus tridentatus
CTGCGCACGAATAGTGGATAATACAATGAATGCGTTTAGAACGTATATATGTATATCTATAGGCGACAATTTATTAAAGTAAAACATTTTGTTTTTATTTTTCATCGCTGTAAAAAAATGCGTCTCGTTTCATTGTTAGTTAATTAGCCCTGGTTTATTATAATCGGTATATAATGTGTTGATGTGTAGGTGATCTCAGTTTGATTCAACAGGATGCACGCATTTCAGCTGCTGCAATGACGGGTATATGGGACTCGTTGGACGTTTCGGCCGGCTGACCTCCTTCAGCGCCACAAACGCACGTACACTGAGCGTCAACGCAACACGTATACACCCCCAACTCACACGCGTGTGAGTTAGCGTGTTGCGTCATGTGTTAACACACGTGCGACTCGGCACACACGCGTGTAAGTTGAGCACACGTTGCGCATGGAGTTTCTGACTGACCTCACGGACGAGGGAGGATGAGGCACGATGATGATGATGATGACGATGACATCATTTCATTATTTTAGTTCGCAAGCGCCGGTCGACGCACGCGTTATTCAAATAATCGGTCACGTACCAACCAACCAAGTCTCAGAGGGGAACCTTCAACAACAAACTCATTTACCCAACTCCGCTCGGAACAATTCACAAACGCGACGCTTCGACTCCGCGCCGTGTGTGGTCCGGCACATCTCTGTGGCTCTCACGTCAAACTCTCCCCGATTAGCACGGTTGGCTGCGTACGGTGCGAAAGAAGTTCAGCATATACACACACGCGCACGCAGACTCTCTCCGACGATAACAGCTGTTCGAGACAGCGAGGATAAACCGCCGTAGAAACATCGCTTTGTAAGTAACGACATCATCTGTACATGCATGTGGTTGAACGTTATTATTATTTTTTTTATAATTGACACCAAAGGCATCGGACTGTGTGTGTACTTGATGAGAAGGATAAATATACTCCTCTTACCCGTGCACATTCGTCCATCAATTGCCCCAGATGCGTCAACAGGCGCCCGCTGGCAATGCTTGGCCCGCAACAGTCTACTACTACCCAGGTGTTTGGGTGCAATTTAGTGTGGTGTGTAGTGTGTGAAGTGTGTGTGTGAGTGGTGTGTGTGGTGTGTATGGTGTAGTGTGTGAAGTGTGTGGTGTGTGTGTGAAGTGTATGGTGTGTGTGCTGTAGTGTGTACTGTGTGAAGTGTGTGTGGTGTTGTGTGCTCGCTAACAGCACTTGCCCCAACAGTCTGTTAAGGCTATACGGGGGACCTTTATCTTTTTGTGTGTTAAGTGTATGGTGTGTGGGTTTGTGTGGTGTTTGTAGTGTGTGAAGTGTGTGTAGTGTGTGTGGTGTAGTGTGTGAGGTGTGTTAAGTGTATGGTGTGTGTGGTGTGTAGTGTATGTAGTGTGGGGTGGTGTTGTGTGTGTGGTGTTGTGTTTGTGGTGTGTGTAGTGTGTGTGTAGTGTGTGTATGGTGTGTAGTGTGTGAAGTGTGGGGTGGTGCTGTTTGTGTGGTGTTGTGTGTGTGGTGTGTGTGAAGTGTATGGCGTGTGTGGTGTTGTGTGCTCGCTAACAGCACTTGCCCCAACAGTCTCTCCACGGCGAGACGGGGGATCCTCGTCTCGCGTGTAGTGTGCGTCGGAATAAAGGATATTGTACGTGACGAGTGCATAAACACGCTGTTGTCATTGCTTTATTTTATAAAGTGACGTCCCGTGGGTGTGATTGTTAGATTTGTTGCCTTTTAATTGCTATGGCGAAAGGAAACGTCCGTCTATTTCAGGCGACAGCAGATGACGGCAAGATGATTGGTATACGACTTGCATGAAAACACTCTGTACGCTCAATATGGTGCGTGATGTACCATCACACGGTGAGCGATGTGCCGTCAGCATAAACACAGCGAGTGATGTTCCATCAGCACAGTGCAGCTGTGGTTGAACCATTAGCAGCACAACAATCGGCACGAGTATTTGTGGGATATTACGGGTAACATCAAACATACATGAGCAGATTCCGTTCCTATCAACGTACAGACACACATCTTGACAATCCATCGGCCTATTGGCTTTCCACACCGACACTATCCAGCGGTATTTGTTTAAGCAAGAAAACTAGAACTGAATCGGTGTTTTTTTAAAATTAAACTATCAGTCGGGATGATGTACGAATCGTTACGCGCGCCGTGCGACGATTCACCGCCACGAAAGCATCTCAGCGCACGGCGAGTGACAGGTGTGGGAACGCCTCGTCGATGAATCGTCGGACAGGAGGCGAGCGACGCATCAGGAACGAGCTCACGGGACCCGACCATCGACGTGGCCGCAACGAGACGATTGTTGCGGCCGTCGGCGACAGAGAGAGAGAATTCCCAGAGAGAGAGAGAGAGAGTGACCGAGAGAGTGAACGAGAGAGTCAGCGAGAGAGTGAGCCAGAGAGTGAGCGAGAGGTGGGGGTTTACATAAAGCAAAGTAAAACAATTTTTACGAAATGATGAACGAAGCCAAGTGCCGACTACACCGAGCATCTTCTTCTTTCCACTGATCGTAAAAAAAAAGAGAGAATACCCAGAGAGAGAGAGAGAGAGCGGACACGACGTCGCTCTTACCTCTCGCGTCCTGAGCGCGGGCTTCGGGCAGGGTGAGCTCGGAGTTGCCCGCTCGGTGCGCTTGCAGATTTAGAGACATCGTCGCTTGCAGGCGGTCAACAGCAGCAGCAGCAGCGACAAACAACAACACGCAGAGTGGACTCGAGGACTTCAGCGGATGCGCGGCAGTGCCGGTTCGTCCATGTAAGGCGAGGTGAGGAAGTCAACGCCGATGCTGCTGCTGATGATGCTGATGATGGTGATGACTTAATGAAATGTGTCGATTGCAAAGGCGGCGGCGGCGCTGATGATGTCGGTATTGTGCGGCGGAGACGCGCCGCGAGGTGCGTAGATTATGCCGGGATTGTCCTGAGCCGACAATTAATCGCGACTTTAGCCCGCTCTTGACCGGCTTAACGACGTCTCGGGGGCAGGGTTCGTCTCGGCGAGAGGATGACGAAAGACAGCGAGAGAGAGACAGAACGACAGCTAGAGAGGGGGAGAAAGACAGAGAGAGAGAGACAGAAAGACAGAGAGAGACAGAAAGACAGACAGAGAGAGAGACGGACGGCGAGAAAGGAACGAAGACCGTCAAAAGGCTGCAGTCTGCAAGTCACGGATCGAGTCGAGCTATTCGAGGAGTTCGCTATCCCCTCTCGTCCCTCCTCCTCCTCCTCCCCTCCCGAAAGCCGTTGGCGGCTAAAGGTGTCGCGTCGTGGAGTCTCGAGTCAGAGCGCGGACGAGGCGTGCAGGAGTCGAGGCGAAGGCGCGGAGTGCGACGTCTCCATGCTCGACAGCTCCGTGTGCGCGAGCGATTCGAGAGAGAGGCGAGAGACGCACGCTGCTACGTGGGGGTGGGTGGGTGGGTGGGGAGATGAGGGGGGTGGGTGGGGTGGGTGGGTGGCGTGGCGTGGGTGGGAACGGGCGACGAGTCCCAGCGTCGAAGCGGACGGCGTGGGAGGAGAGGAGCGGCGCTTCGAGGAGGAGGAGAGCCTCCCGTGATGAGATCTTCTCGCTCGCAGCCGAGGGACACCCTCGAAGCCGGCCACGCCCCGACTCGGTCAAGCCCCTCCCTCCCTAGAGGCGAAGCTCCGCCCACTCGAACAAGCCCCGCCCCCCCACCTCCACTCCTGCCTCTGCACCCCCCCCGCCCCCAACTTTCACGTTGGGTTGACAGCTGGCGGAGGTGATGGAGGTGGTGGTGGTGGATACGTGAATGGACGGTGGTGGTGGTGTTGGTGGATGAATGCAACGATTATCTGTGGGAATCCTATCGGACGGGCAGGACGGAAGGCTCAAAGGGATCCTCAGCCTCCACAGACGACTGAGGCTGTTTGCGAGCACCTATTAAGGTGGGCGCACGCTCGGAGTGTGTCTCGCCTAGCCACAACACACAGCGCCCGTCATTATTTTGTCTCCCACCGGTGCCGATGTTTATACACCGGCACCGGCTACTCATGCACGGCTGCCTCGCTCTGGGGGGGGGGAGGGTCCAGGGCAAGCTCAGACGCCACTTGCCGATGTTGCCCATGCCCCAGAATGTTATCCAAGGTTGCAAGGTGCACACAAAAGATCCCCCGTGTAGCCTTGACAGACTGTTGGGGCAAGTGCTGTTAGCGAGCACCTATGAAGGCCGGCACGGTACACGAGGTGGTGGGTGGACAGCACCACGCCCGGCCGCATTTGTCTCCCCAGTGGCGATGTTTACAAATCGCACCAGGTACTCATTTGAGGCCGTGTCGACCTAGGGGATGCCCAGGACCGGTTCAGATAATCGTCACTGATGTTGGCCGTGAGCGGGAATCGAACCCGGGTCGTCAGGTTCGTAGCGCAGCGTAGCGCTAACCACTACACCACCGCTCCCCACCACACAGACACACAGACAAAGCTCCCCCCGTATTGCCTGTAACAGACTGTTGGGGCAAGTGCTGTTTGCGAGTAGCACCTATGAAGGCCGATACGTTATACGAGGGAGTGGGTGGCCAGCACCACGCCCGACCGCCTTTGTCTCCCCGGGTTGCGATGCTTACCACACCGCACCAGGTACTCATTTGAGGCTGAGTCGACACTGACGCACTCACACACACACGCTATAGTCAGGATCGATTAAGTACATGCACTTACCGGCAGGTACAACCTAAACGAGTCATCATTATACTCTTTAGTTCAAATCTAAATTGTATTAATGTTTTTTTACGCTTGCCTTGTCAAAGAATGTTCTTAAACCCGACAATTTAGGCCTTCCAATCAGAAGCCATCCGACCCGAACGTCCAACTTTTCCTTTCCAAGCGAGAACATCTCGACACCGACTCAGAGTTCCGGCAGTGGCAGCTTCGATGTTCATTCATCGGCAGCTCCCGTGGCGCTACGTTCGGATTAAAGACGTCGTCGTCGTCCCTCGCATCCGCATCGTTGCATCGTTCGCGCTTGTTCGAAATAGTTAAGAGGGAGGTGAAACGCGATGTGCGGACGAGACAAGGGGCTGTGATCAAGGGCAAAGGTCCCCCCCCCCCCCCCCGTGTGGCCTGTGGCAGACTGTTGGGGCGAGGGGCTATTAGCGAGGAGCACCTGTGAAGGCTGGCACGGCACACGAGTGGGTTGGGTGGCCGGCACTCACGCCCGACCGCCTTTGTCTCCCCAGTGGCGACGTTTACGCACCGCACAAGGTTGCTCATGTAAGGCTGAGTCGACCTGGGAGGGGGGGGGGGGAGACCCTGGACCTGGTGCAGGTAATCGTCACCGGTGTTGGTGTTTGTGTCCGTGAGCGCGAATCGAACTCGGTTCGCCCGGTCCGTAGCGCAGCGCGATAGCCGCTCCCACGACCGCTCCACTGACAAAGACCCCCCCCACCCCCGTATAGCCTTAGCAGGATGTTGGTGCAAGTCTACGGGACACGGGATGGGGGGGGGGTGATGTGGCCAGCACCACGTCCGCCCTCCTCTGTGCTCACATTTTCGGCTGAGTAAGGGGAGGCCCCAGGATTGGCATTGGTGTGGCCGTGAGCGCGAATCGAACTCGGGTGGCCGGGTTCGTATTGCTGCGCGCTAACCACTGCGCCACCACTCCCCCCCCCCCCCATGTGATGAACAGGCACATGGCGCGCGTTCGATAAGGAACGAGCGAGCGGGTTCGATATCGACACGAGGCCACGCAGGGCCGTGCAAGCCACGCGCGGGGAACCTTCGACGGCTGCTCGTAATTCGGCGCGCTATCGTCGTCATTGTTGTCGTCGTCGTTGTCGTCGTTGTCGTTGTTTAGGTAAACAAAGTCGCTCCGAATTGACGGGGCAGCGTGCGCGTGCACGTGGCAGCGTGCGCGTGCACGTGGCAGCGTGCGGTGTGAGAGCGCGCAGCCTTTGGAGGGGGCGACGCACCGGAACGGAGTCGATTTGATTTCTGTCATTGACGCTTCACGCGCGTAAACGACCCCAGTAGGGGTTGTGATGTCTGAAGGGATTCTCGGCATGCCCTAGATCGACTCAGCCGTTAATCAATTATCTATCTGCTGCGGTGTGTTAAAAAAAGAAGACAAACATCCCCCCGTGTAGCCTTAACAGACTGTTGGGGCAAGTGCTGTGAGCGTGCATCTATGAAGACCGAACCCGGCACACGAGGGGGGTGGGTGGCCAGCACCCGGCCCGACCGCCTTTGTCTCCCGAGTGGCGATGTTTACACACCGCACCAGGTACTCATTTGAGGCCGAGTCGACCTAGGGGATGCCCGGGACCGGTTAAGATAATCGCCACCGGTGTTGGCCGCGAGCGGGAATCGAACTCGGGTCGCCGGATTTCGTAGCACAGCGCAGCGCGCTAACCGCCACGCCACCACCGTTCCGGGGAGACAAAGGCGACCGGGCGTCTTTTCATCATCATTGACGCCGTGGACCCCTGGGTACGCGCGCGGCGTTGGAGCGCATGAAGGGAGCTCTTTACGCAGTGCGCTCTTCTCACGCGCCGTGCGACGCTTCGCAAACGCGGCGTTTGTGCACGCGCGTGGGGATGATACACTGCTGGATGACGGGTCGCCGCCTCCTCTGCTATCTCCCCCCCCCCGACCCTGAACGTCGTGCGGGGGGCGTAGCGAGCTATTTGACCGCCATACTTCACCGCGTCGGTCGACAGTCGTTGCGTTCGCACGGCGCGCAGAGACAGATTCCTCCGACTTTGGCGAACGATTGCCAACAGGTACATTGGCGATTTGTCGCGTTACTGGTGATGGACAGAGAGAGAGAGAGACGTCGTCCTTACGGTGTTTGCAACAACGACAACAGCAGCAACAACTACAACAACAACAGGAGCAGCAACAACAGCGACAGGGACACCTGGCGAAGGTTAACAAGCAGTCAGAATGAGAATGTGTTCGCCGTGCCGTAACGAGAGCGACATTGACACAGTACAACATTCGCATTGGCCCGCGAGAGGCGGTGGAACGCGCATCCATCCGGACGCGATATAGAAATCTATAAGGTCCATTGGCCGAAACGTCGCCTGTTGTTTACACGTCACGGTCGGTGTTCCCTCTTTAAGGCGGCGGAGTTATTTGTTTGTCGGGGTTTGTGCTCGCACGCCACCACCACTGCTGTATCGCAACAACAGCGGGCACGGTTGGCTACGTACGGCGCGAAAGAAATCCGACGTACACAACAGGCAGGCAGAGAGGCAGCACGCGAGATGATCGCGTGCGTCCGAGCGCACGCGACGCAGCGAGGAAGAGACATCGTCGGCGAGAGACGCTCGTCGACTCGAAGGATTCTTGCCGAGGGTCACTTCAAGTCACCCCGAACAGTCCGACTCGGTAGACGCAGCTCGTGTCGCGTTGGCTCGAACGTGGTTGGCGGTGGTGGTGGTGGTGGTGGTGATGGTGGTGGTGGTGATGGTGGTGTTGTGCTGTGGGACAAATGCGGCCGGGCGTGGTGCTGTCCACCTACCCCCTCGTGTGCCGTGCCGGCCTTCATAGGTGCTCGCTAACAGCACTTGCCCCGACAGTCTGTCAAGGCTACACGGAGGATCTTTGTGTGCACCTTGCAACCTTGGATTACGTTCTGGGGCATGGGCAACATCGCAAGTACCGATTCAAACACACGAGCACGCGACTCACTTGTACGTTGCATTATGATCGAGGATAGGGGGGATTGTAGAATGTCGGGCGATATGTGAACGCTACCGAGAATTGCTTCGTAAATAAATCCACTGCCATCGCTGGTTCGATTGGTGTCTGAGCGTGTGTCTGTCTGTCTCTATGCGTGTGTGTCCGTAGGGTAGCGATTATCCCCCTCCACACACACACACCGAGTTCGATTCTCGCTCACGGCCAACACCGGTGGCGATTATCTGAACCGATGTTGGGCCTCCCCTAGGTCGACTCGGCCTCAAATGAGTACCCGGTGCGGTGTGTGAACATCGCCACTGGGGAGACAAAGGCGGTCGG
The DNA here is from genome assembly GCA_014621495.2 of Entosphenus tridentatus. Taxonomy (NCBI): domain Eukaryota; kingdom Metazoa; phylum Chordata; class Hyperoartia; order Petromyzontiformes; family Petromyzontidae; genus Entosphenus; species Entosphenus tridentatus. Next base: position 8,006 of record JAAXLI020001948.1, read on the forward strand.
GCGTGCTGTTGCCCACCCATCCCCTCGTGCGCCGTGCTGTCATTCGTATATGTGCTCGCTAACAGCACTTGCCCCAACAGTCTGTTAAAGGCTATACGGAGGGATCCTTTGCCTTTGTGTGTGTGTGGCGTGAGTGGTTCGCGCGCCGCGCATCGATCCCGACTACGCGAGTTTCGATTCCCACTCACGGCCAATATCATGCGCGGATATTTGAACCGGTCCTGGGGCCTCCGCTGGGTCGACTCAGCCTAAAGACGGGCACCCTGGTGCGGTTCTATAAACAATGGCCACGTGGAGATAGAGACGGCCGGGCGTCGTGTTGATGTTCATTTCGTGAGGATTCGCTCATTGCGTTCCGAAATCAGTTCAACACGCACGCGCGGCGCATTGCAACCCCCCCAGCGCTTGCCCACAAACGCGCGCGTGACTCTATCCACGGCTCGATCTTTGTCTTTGTGCATTTTTTGTTTGCTCCGTCTTCCGCTGCCGTCTTCTGCTGCTTCTCCTCGTCCTCGGCGTTGACGATAAGAGCGCACGAGCGAGTAAGCCATGGACGTCGCTCAGCGGAGCCGTGCCGCGCCGTGGGGGTACCACGTGGGGTCACCGCTGCCCGCTTCCCTCTCCTCCTGCCAGAGGGACCCTGAGACCACCACCACCACCTCCACCCCTGCCCCGGGTCAATTCGCTGTGGCCACCGCAGCGGTAACCACGGGGGCCGCACAGACGTCGGGCAGTAGACCGACAGACCCGTCACCCCCCCCCCCCACCTCCTCTACGTTGACTACAGTCCCCAAACTCCACGTCTCGCGACCCCCCTCCCCCAATCCGCACCATCCACACACTCATTAAGTCCTTACACGCCGCACGCGCCCGATGATTGTATAAACGCGTCCCACGTGACGCGCTACGCAATGAACAGCGACGGTTGTCTGAACCCGTGCTGGGCCTCCCCTAGGTCGGCTCAGCTTCAAATGAGTACCCGGTGGCGGGGTGTAAACATCGCCACTGGGGAGACAAAGGCGGCCGGACGGGCGTGGTGCTGGCCACCGACTCCGTCGTGTGCCGTGCCGGCCTTCATAGGTGCTCGCTAACAGCACTTGCCCCAACAGTCTGCCAAGGCTATACGGGGGGTGTTTGTCTGTGTACCTGTGTGCCACTGCCACCGCAGTCTCTCTTTATATTTGTGTTACAAGACACAAGCAAGCCACAGAACACAGAGCAAGATCGTGCATGAGTAACGTATTAAAAAGGCACGCTTATCTGTATCTCTCTCCCCACGACCGTATCTGCTAAGATAAAGGACATTACACAATGTAAGCCGCTCTCAGCATCATCATCAGCAGCAGCACCACCATTGTCTATGTGGCATCCTTGGGGTCTTGCATGTCCACGGGTACGCACGCCGTCTTACGCACTCAAGAAGAGCCTTCAGAGTAATTGCGCAAAGCATGCCCCCGATTAACTGGGCGACCAAAGCAGAGCAAAAGTTGAGGAGCTGGGGTGGGGGGGGGTTCAATTCTAGCCACAGGTCGTTATTAAGTTAATTCGGGGAATTTACCAGAGTCTGTAATAACACAGACAGTGAGGTCCCCGTGTTGTTATTACGTACGGTGCGAAATAAGTTCAACATACATATATTATTCTGGAGTGAGGCCCATATTGTATATATATTTCCAGGTGTCATAAACAACACCGAAAATGCATCGTCACAACGTAACTTACGAACTGTATACCATTAGCCAATCGACTATACCATGAGCTAATCGACTATACCATTAGCCAACCGACGATACCATTAGCCAATTAGCCCAAGTGTCTTCACTGGGCTGCCAAAAAGAGATCAAAACGAACAGCAGTTCTAACGGCGTCTGGTTCAATAAAAAGGCCAGTGGCTTTAACGGAATGGTTCGTGTAGATAGCGCGGTGGCTCTATGAATCACTGTCGCTCTCAACTTAACTCTTAACGCACTAACTATTTTTTATTTTACCAGGTAAAGCCCACTGAGCTATGTAGCTCGTTTTCAGAAGTGACCTGGCCACAAATGATAGCTCAACGAAGTGGCTTATCACGTAGAAATGTATAGCAGCCAAATACTCGAAACGCATCGTTTCTAAATGTGGAGGGGAAAACCGGAGAAAAATGCACGCGACCACGGGGAGAACACCCAAACTCCAAATATACAGCAGGCGTCAGGGTTAGGATTGAACCCACGACCTCCTGTATACGGGGCGAGCGAGTTAACATTTCGCCACCGTGAGATGGAACCATAAGCTCGAGGCGTTTCACACTCAATCCCTCGCGATCCGCCACAGCGCATCTCTCCGAATTGGCCAATTAACCAAACCTCGTTATGTAAAATACAATTTGAGTCCGTTACACGCTGCACGCGCCCGATAGTTGTTGAGCGCATCTCATCGTGATCGGGTGGACAGCTGCGTGGATTACAAACTATCACGTGCAGCGTGGCAACGACCAATTTTGACGTCGCTGATGAGACACCCGTTTGTCGAAAGCGACGCTGCGTTAGTTTGATGTTTGTTTTGTTCAATCCGAATCAACTGCTGCTGGAAATGTGCCCTCCGCAGGAGACGGTCGGGGCCTGCCGGTTCGTGTAAACGCAACGTTCACGTGCTCGATTGCGGAGAGACCGACAAACGAAGGAGATATTCTTGTTGCTCTTCGAATTTGTGGTGGGAACGCGAGGAGGACGCGGGGTCATTGTTCGTCGTCCCCCCAAGGTCACCCAGCTGCGATTGGGGGGAGGGGGGAGCGAGTCAGGACCGGTTCGGACATCGCTCGTCATCGATGTCAATCGTAGGCAGGGAATCGAGCTCTGGCTCGTAGCGCAGTGGCGACGCGCTAACCTCTCACGCACCACCGCTCCACCGCCCCCGTGAGTAAATTTACCAACGGAGATTGCTCATTAATTGGCAATTAAGGGCGAGTGCCGGGCGACTGCGTTTGAAATGAGGCGCGGTTGATGAAGTCGGCGGTACCAGACGAGTGCGCTTTTCATATCGCACGCGCGTCGCACGCACCTACAACAGCAACAACTAAAAACACACTGAACACACGTACAGAGAGAAAAAGAGAGAGACGCTGGCAACGCGAATACTCACGACTGAAAGCTTCGGGAACCGCCACTCGCGGCGCGTTTTAACGTTTCGACTGCAGCAGCAGCAAGGCGGATGCGCCGTCAGCGTCGGCTGAAATATACCCCCCCTCCCACCCCCTGTCTCTCGCCCGAGCTAGCGGCGTTGCGAGAAGGGCGAGTTTGGTTCTGAGTTCACGCGAACTGCGATCATCCTCGCAGCCCGCGGTGGCTTCTGGCCAATGGCGGTCACGTGACATCACGCGGCGCTTTCGGATGCGCTTCTGCGGCCGTCTGGAACGCTCTTCCTTCCGATATTTCGGAAGCACGCTGGGAGCTGTGGCACTGTTTAAATCGTCTAGATTGACAGACTCATTTCTTTGGAACTACTTTCTCTGCGTTTAGTTTGTTGTCCTTCCCCCGCACCTCCGATTCGCGCGGTTTGCTACGTACGGTGTGAAATAAATTCAACATCCATGCATAATGGACCGGAGTAACCCAATTCGCTGCTGTCACGAGTGACTTGCATCATACAGCGCCCACCGCGTGTTAATAACACGCATTTATGCCCTCTCTACTTACCCAGGAATGCCCATTATTTTCAACAGGAAACCATCAACTTGTTTCTCAAGATTGTTATCTTCATTTTTGTTGTTGTTGTTGTTGCTGCAGGATTTTACAATGGGATTGGTGGATTTTCTTCCTTTCAGTTCTACTCGAAGAGGCCCGACGCGCCTTTGCGTGGGATACACGGCCCGGGGTGGAGGGTGGATAGTGAGCGGGGGAGGGGGGGAGAGAGGCGTGATGACGTCAGCACGCACGAACCCGGCTCAACGCTGCGGGAATGCGGGTGACGTCGTGACGCAGGTGTGCGTGGTGACGTCACCACACCACGCTCTTTGCCCGCGCGCCATCCAGCCAGCAAAACTTAATCAAACGAATGTACTGTAATCAGTGCCGGATTAAGCTGCAGCATAAGTTATAAAGGGCCCTAAATATTAAAAAACAAATCTTAAAATACGTTTTTTTACTTGCATAGTAAAGTAATTGCATTGTTCATTTGCTATACAGCCAGATACTATGACAAATCGCTAACCTTAACCACCCAGTCGTTCATAAAAGTTGAAGGCAGTATAAGACTATAGTAGTAGAGCAAGTGCAGAATCACCGAACCAGAATTGATAGCTTGAACGCATTTAGCGCGGGGCCCTTGAAAGTGCGGGGCCCGTAGCTACATATGTAGCAGCTACTTTTGCTACTAGGATAATCGGGCACCGACTGTAATACATAATAATAGCGTGATGCTGATGATGATCACAACTCTTACCTGCTCCTGTGAACGCGCTCTGGTTAATTGGTGGATGCCAACAGCATCTACTCCGATTTTAATGTCACCAGATCTAAAGTAGCGTTTGCCGTACAACGGTGTCAGTCGCAGCGAGACGCGCTGCACCACGTGGTGTTCAGTAATTCGTGCAACGGATCGTGAGAGATGACGGGGGCTTCGTCAGGCCTCCATCCAGCAGTGGACTGACCGTGGCTGGTGATGGTGGTGGAGATGATACGGCGCACTCCATACCAATGCGTAAAAGGCGGCGGGTAATATAACGCTCCTTCCTCGATGCGTACGAGTTATTTTATACACAGCGTATGTGTGCATTGAATTGCGAGCGCCCGTTAATGTCTTCCTATTCGTCTTGAGTAAAATTATGCCCCGCTAAAGCTGGAATTATTCAACGTTACGAATCTCTTAAAATGAACAGCTCGGAACACACGGCAAACAAAGGCAGTCTCCGTACAGCTTGTGATTACGATATTGACAGTTCGCACGCTTTATCGTCTCTCATTCGCTTTCATTTGTAAATCATCGGGTTCGTTAGCGTGAACATATAAATGCCCGTTTAATAATAACAACAACAACAACAACAATAAAATAATTGTTTTTTTACCCTTCTATCTGGCAACAAAACTGACACCTTTTTACAAGGAGTCATGTTTGCATAGACCGCAATACCTGCAGTCATAATACAAACAAAAGACATAACTCTGATAATGTGCACTGTCCTTGAAGTTGATTGGTCCACACCCGAGACAGCTTTCCTTAGAGCCTAGTCTCACATGGGTTGGACCAGATGACGCCAAAAGTATCGGCTGCTGGATGAGCGCCTTGCTGGCTTGTACGCACGTGCGCATGTTGAACTTCTTGCACACCGCACGTAGCCGACCGTGCTAAGCGGAGGTGCGGGCGTAGGGCAGGAAGGGTTCGTATACAACAGCAATGTTCGATTTGACGTCGCGAATAAGAAAGCGAGAGATGCGAATTGCGTGCGGAATGATCGCGGCAGCAAAAAATGCTCACCAATTATCCACGCTCACCGCCAGTTATTTGCGCGCGTCATGCTCAGCTCAAGACCCTTAACGCGTGCATTGTAATAATGTTAAGTTGCAGCCCTTTGTTAATCCACTGCTGGATTAAGTACTTCTCGACACGCCGTATCGGTCCACTGGATGCGGTGGGGCCGTGTGTGGGGGCTTTGTTAGACCATACTTCACCACGCTGGTTAGCGTGGTGATGTATGATCGGTGAATGGAATGCCCAGGACCCCGTTCGGATATCACTCGCTACTGATGTGAAATGTGCGGTAACCACTGCACCACCGCTCCCCCCTAGCTCCATACAGGATATTTATACAACCCATATACACAGCTCACTCAGAACATCTATGAATATATATATACATACACATCGCACTTTCAATCAATATCGTTCATATTTACAATGTACATACAATTTAAGCTGAGGTACTGTACTTTAATTTGCAAGTGAATGTCCTTTAAATCCACATCTATTTGATCTTACACTATATAGGTTTATTTTATTAAGTGTAAACATGCGCTTACAATGGCTGGTGTGGTGTTGAATATTAACAAGGACCGCATGTAACTGTCTATAGATTATCAATAGCCATAGCTACGCCTTAAATGAATATAAACATAACACATATAACCAACGCAATGTTAGATTTATTATAATAAATGGTACTCTGTTGCCCTTGGGGTGTTGTGAAGTCAGGGGAAGGTTTCCAGGCACTAATTAAGATATCGCTCGCTACTGATGTTAGCCGTTGGCCGGGAATCGAACTGAGGTTCTTTTCCCCCCCCCACGTCAGAGCAAAGTGCGCTAACCATTGCGCCACCGTTCAAACCACTCGCTTTACTATCGTGGATTAATTTCAACGTACGCTTGTTATTTATTTTATGAAACATATATGTACACATTCACACATAGTATTAACATTATATATATTTTACACGTATAGTTGAAAATTTAGTGAATGACTGATGTCGATTATAATCGCTCTCTAAACGGACTGAAAAGTAGGATTTTCCAGATACTTGAGTCTATGCTATAATTACAGTGACATCACAATTATAGAATTTCCGAATTTGGATCTCCCAAAATGCTACGTTTTAGAGATTGTTCGGTTTGACGAACATTTTTTTTTAATTGCCTCTCTATTAATGCAGACAGCGTCGATTGCTTAGGGAACGTGTTCGCGTGCAACGTGTAACGAGTTGATTTGTCTTCTTGGTTCTTTCGGTAAAGTCACGTAGAAGCGAAGTAATAAAATAAGAAAAAAATTAAAATAGTAAAATAATAATTATTATATTATATTATTATATTATATTATTTTATTATGTTTTATTTTAATTTTTTTTATTACTTCCCTTCTACGTGACTTTACCGAAAGAACCAAGAAGATGAATCCCTGCAGTTACGAAAGCTTTAAATCGAAAAGAGTTGATTTGTATTTGAAATGGGGAGTACATTCACGGATCGTGATGAACACCAACAAACAGACACTCTCCATTATCGGTTAACCGAGTGATTCGCCTTCCTCGTGGAGTTCGTTGGTCTGCACGGCCCACTGTGAGCTTGGTGGGTGAGCTGCCAGCGGTGTTCGAATGGCGCTTAAAGACACGCACGTTTCTCTCTGCTGTGATGTTCCCGTGCACTCTTGGGCAGTCGCCCGACCCATTCGTAGCCCGTCGGCCGCTTTGTTCAGGTTCAGGAGATGTTAACTACCTCGCCTTGTACGCATGAGGTTCGTGGGTTCGATCCTGACACTGACGCCTGCTGCTGTATATTTGGAGTTTTCTTCTCTCTCTCATCATCATCACGGTGGCTAGCGATGTTAACAACCTCGCCTGGTACGCAGGAGGTCGTGGGTTCAATCCCGACCCTGACGCCTGCTGTATATTTGGAGTTTGCGTGTTCTCTCTTTCTCCGTGCATTTTTTCCGGGTCCTCCGGTTTTTTCTCCTCCACGTTTAGAATCAAAATCCGATCAGAGTATTTGGCCGATATAAATGCCCACGTGATAAGCCACGGCGTTGACCTATCACTTGTGGCCAGATCGCTTCTGAAAAAAGAGCGATTTCGCTTAGTAGGGCCCTACCCGGTAAAATAAAAATAGGTTTGGTTTAGTTTTCACAGTTAGAAAGCAACGGCCGCACTGGTTATTACAACAATAATAATCGTAAGAGTACACGTCCGTATGCCTCACAGTGGACGCCAAAAGATCCCTGTGACGTCATTGGCAAAGAGTCGGCTACTGTGTGAATGGCGTCAGGGTCTCCATTTGGAAAATTGTAAAATTACAAAATTAAAAGCGCACGTTACTCAATTTGGATTATACGCATCATCAGTAGCAGCAGCAATAAACTGCTAGGCGATGGCCCAATGTCCCTGTTGCAAGTGAGACTCCATCCTCGTCTCTCGGGTTCTCACCACATGGCGACACAAACTCAATGTGCGTACGTGGAACTTGTATGTACGTATGTTGAACTTCTCTCGCACCGTACGTAGCCAACCGTGCTCATCAACCAAGGTACCTCGCCAACCGACAATGCTATTTGATTCCACCTGGCGGCCATCGTCACCCGTAAGCGCGCGTCTCGTCACGTGGCGCAGTGCGCCCTCTTCGTCCACGTGGCTTATGGTTGGCGTCAGGGTTCGCTTGGCGTGGCTGCGTGAGCGTGCAAGTCGCTGTGCTCTTACATCCCTCTCTCTTCAGATCATAAAAATAACGTCTCATTCAAGTAGCCGATTGCCGATTCGCGTTGGTGGACTGCATGCCTTGTTTACGAGGTAAACACGATATGTATATAATGTTACACAGGAACCACACGGGATAGCATTTCATAATTTATCTGCTATTACGCCTCCATAAACCGTGGGCGGTGGGCCCGCGCGTGGCATTCGCTTGTGAAATATTTCGGGGTTCTTGAACTGCGATCACTCGTACGATGTCGTTTAGGCGAG
>JAAXLI020001950.1:0-2500 GCA_014621495.2 Entosphenus tridentatus
TGTGGCTAATATTGTACCACCACTCGCTAAGCCAAGCTAACAAACCTGATGTGGCCGAGTAAGTGGCGGCTACGGTTCCGCGCGTGGCTGCCTGTAACCCGACTCTGTGGAGGCAGCAGTGGCGACGGTTGGTGGATCGCCGCCCCGGTGTTGCGAATGGTGCCGTCTCATGGCTTCCCAGGAAATGGCGGTACAGCAAGTGGGATGAACCCTTTCCTGTTCCGATGACGTGCGTGGGTGTACGTCATCGTAAGGGAATCGGAAGAAAAGCTGAAATGAAGTACCTTCTTTGGTACCGAGGCTCCCACAAGGCCATGCTTCAGGGCGTGTGGGGAAGGTTTGACGCCAGCGATTTGTAGAGTGCGACGGTCGTGTCGCTACAGTTCTCTGCGGTGAGTACGATGTCTTTAAGTACATCGGCTCTATGCCTCTCAATAAAATGAATGCAGAGCCGCTTGCACGTTCCGAGATTCAGCGGTGAAGGGGACCCCACCCTGCAACTTGCAGATGTATCAGAACAGGGATAGGTTAATCTACATTTGTTTCCAGCTGTATGGGGATCGAGCATTGCACCCCTCCCCTGGCACGCGTGGGTTTTCTCTGGATACTCCCACGTGTTTAAGCAACTCGTTCACGGAGTTCGCCAAACATGCAAACGTAGGGCCACAGAGCTTGGGCAATTGCTAGTCGTGCCGCTTCTGGCTGCCTTCCCCTCTCCTCTGAGGTTTCCTCGCGCCTCTGAAACACAACGGAAACTGTGAAAAGCGTTCCAAACCCGTAGCTTTCACATCCGCACATTGGGGCGATAACCACTGTGGAGAAGAGTTGCGGCCAGTTGCTTCGTTCTATATTTATATATTTTTTTGCATCTCATTTCTTTGTAGTTTGTCCCCCAGGACTGTGCTCTCGGCTTCGAGCCGAGACGAAGAATCCGTTCGGGAACGCTCGCAGAGCCACGAGGCCCTTCGTGTTGTACAACGTCCCGCAGAGGGAGATACCACAGAGCTATCTCTGAGATCCCTCCACGGAGAGCCATGAGACCCTTCGTGTTGTACAACGTCCCGCAGAGGGAGATACCACAGAGCTACCTCTGAGATCCCTCCTCGGAGAGCCATGAGACCCTTCGTGTTGAACAACGTCCCGCAGAAAGGGATACCACAGAGCTACCTCTGAGATCCCTCCACGAAGAGCCACGAGACCCATCGTGTTGAGCAACGTCCCACAGCGGCGGACACCACACTGAGAGCAAAGGTTTGTTTTGTTGCGTAACAGTAAACGGAATCTTTTTTATTCTGAGAGATTGAATACTTCCAGAACTCCAAGTTCTGCACAATCCACGCTTTTTTTACGTAACGCAGGGTTTTTACTTCACTGGTGCGACAGCGAAGCAATCGCGACAATTTTTTTTTATCATTTTCACGAGGTTTAACTATAAGCTTGGGTTAGGTGTTGCTGTTCCAAAATAAAATATATCTATTTTTTTATGTTTCATTTTACGTTTTAAGTCGATTTTGGCTTAATGTGTCACTTCAATGCTGACCCTGCGAGGCTGCATGTGTGTATCAATGTTCAACCTCTCTCGCAACGCACGTAGCAAACCGTACTAATCGGACGTGCGGGGGAAGGACAACAGACGAAACACAAAAAGCAGTTCTAAAATGAATACGTTTTCAATGTAAAAGTTCATAGCTCCACCGGCTTCCTAATATCGGAATGAAGAGCGTTCCAGACGGACCGCAGAAGCGCATCTGGAAGCGCCGCGCGATGCGGTGACCACCGCCTTTGTTTCGATGGCCCAGCCAAAAGCCACTGCTGCTGCTAGGATGAGCGGAGGTCACGTGATGATGGTTCATGCTCCTTTGACGAGCCAAAAGTCGCTGCGGTTGGGGCAGGGTCAGGCCGGTGACGCGTTGAGGACCCGGCCCCAAGCCGCAGTGCAGCGTTCAATCGCCACGTGGGTTTCAAACGTTCCTGCCGCCTGCGACGTTGCTTGCTTTGCTTTTTCTTTTCTTTCTCGCACGCCGTGTTTGTCCACGCAATTTGTGTTCACTCGTCCAGGAATATTCTTGGCGTGGAAACGAATTCGGGCTCCCCCAAACCACCCCCAAGAAAAGCTTTTTTGCCAAAGCCCGGAAATTAGTCAGCGACGCCGTGTCGACGCCGCGTCCCAACTGCGGCCTGCGGAAGCCCAGAATTGGACGCGGCGTGCGGCTTTCGAAATGTGGCTGTATCGAAGAATGCTGAAAATCCCATGGACAGCCAAAACCACCAATATACAAGTACTGCAAGATATGGGCACTGACAGGCAACTGCTGAAGACCATCATTAGCAGGAAGTGTTACTACCTAGACCACATTGCCCGAAACGACCACAAATACCAGCTATTAAAGCAAATACTGGAAGGAAAAATCGAAAGGAAAAAACGACCAGGACGGCCAAAAACGACATGGCTCAGTAACATCAAAACATGGCTACAATGAACAACAGCACAAACTCTACA
>JAAXLI020001950.1:7500-13887 GCA_014621495.2 Entosphenus tridentatus
GTACGGGTAGGGTACGGGTACGGCCGGGTACGGGTACGGGTACCCGTTTGTGACCCTGGTGCGGCCGGGTACGGGTACGGGTAAGGAATCAAAACCCGTTTGCGACCTCTGCTACTGGACGTTGTTCAAACGTGCCGCCTTTCGCCGCTGCGTCTCGCCAAAAAACTAAAATCTCGATTCCCTTCACGTTGAAATATCACTCGGCGGCTCGTCGCGCCTGCCGACCTTTAATTTAATAAATAAATAAATGTCCCGGCCTGACCCCGTGGCTCTCCGTGCCTGGGTTTAGTTTCCACCCCCCTTGCGCAACCCCCCACCCTCCCCCCCTCAATCCCCCCCTCCACCACCACCCTCAGCTCCCAACTCTGATGCACGCAGACAGGGTGGCCGCTGTGCGCGCGCACGGCCAACGCAGGCGTCGCCCGATGGAGCGTCGCGTTGCGGCCTCCTCGTGAGCCAGGATTGTCATCGTCGGCAGCAGCAGCAGCCGTGGTCGATCCACTGCTGGATGAAAACCTCCGCCCCCCGCCACCCCCCCGGCAAGCCACCAGCCGCCCGTCACGATCCCACCCAGCACCGGCGCGTGAGATTATCTCACCGCTCCGTCTCCCCTGTCGGGGCGTCCTTCCCGGACGCGGTCCGCTTCCTTGGCTGCCGCTACCATCGGTGTCCCTCGAGTGGCAGCCAGCGGCAACGCGACTTGCCGCGGCTCAAAGGTGCCGATCGGCGTCGCTCGCCACGGGATGCCGAATTACGCACGCGGATCTCGCCCCCAGCGTCGTCACCGCATTCCGCTCGCGCGTCTCTCCTCGTTCCCCCTCTACTCATTCCCATTCACTATTTACGCTCATTCTCCCCGTCTAATCATTCGCATTCAACTCTCCCACTCATTCCCCTTCCTCTGCGCAACCTTTCCGTGAGCACGGCTGGCTACGTACGGTCGCGGAAGGAGTTCAGCGTACGCGCGTAGCGTGCGGCCTCGTCCGTGATCCCCACCCCACCTCCATCTGCTTGTTGAGTCTTCTGCCACTTCGTTTTGTAGTTTGAGCGATGGTCGGTCTACATGGTAGTGCCGCCCGAGCCGACTCGCGCTACGGGGAGTTTATTATCATTGTTGTTTATTATTGTTTATTAGTATTGTTTATTATTGTTTATTATTGTTAATTATTTTGTTTATTATTGTTTATTATTTTTTATTATTATTGTTTATTAGTATTGTTTATTAGTATTGTTTATTATTGTTTATTAGTATTGTTTATTATTGTTTACTATTATTGTTTATTAGTATTGCTTATTATTGTTTATTAGTATTGTTTATGAGAGGACAATGTACGCTCGTACGGCATTTTCGCTTTCAAACGCGGCGGCACGGCTGTCCGAGCTGATACTGCCCGCCCATGGGCGGGCGGGCGGGCGGACAAACGGCCTGCACACCTGGGGGGGACGGCGTGACCGCGATGACCACCCGCATGGAACGTGGTCAGCCACGGACCATGGCATCAATGCGTGGCCACTCACTCAGGTAGTCTCAGGACCCTGCCTCCACGGCCGGTTCGGCAAAAAGAGTGTAAAATAAATAAATAAATAAATTGCTATCTATACTCGGCAGTGTACGGAGTGGAACGCGAAGCCCCTGTTGTCCATACTCTGCTCCGCTGCCATTGGGACATTCGCTGGCAGGGCGGAGAATCTTGCGACACGTGGCTGGAAATCGTGAGGGCAGAAAACGCCTTCCCCGCCAGAGGCCGCAAACGCAAAGTGCAGCCTTCTCGTGGAGCACAACGACCAACTGTCCAGGTGAACCCTGACCTCCGGGACCGTTCCGTGAGAAGATGGTTTTTGCAACAACAACAAAATAAGAAAAAGGGAAGGAAAAAAAAGTTAAAGTGATGATGCAATTATGCTTGTTGTTGCTGCTAAACCTTTGTGTGACGAACGCGCGCACACACACACAGATTCACGTGCTTTTGCTTACGGGCTGCGGTTACAAATTCAAGCATGAGCTCAATTTGCTTTCAACTTTGCCGAACCCGACGGTTTTGAGTTTTACGTTTGAGCGTGTGTAACTTGCGGGGAGATTTTTGGGTTGTCGCTAACGCGGGGAACGCCGTCGCTGACGCGGGGATCAAGAGCTCGCCGGTCCACGGCGAGATGGGATGATGGCCGACGGTCAAGAGTAAGATCGGAGCGGCCACCAAGTGGACGTCCGCTGGGAGGAGATGGAGCAACGAAACGAGTTCAAGGTGCATCACAGGATTGTGAAGGGTGGTCGGGAGCGGCATCTATGGAGGGGACCTTCATCCAGCAGTGGATTGACCATGGCTGAAGATTATGATGGTGGTGATGACGATGATGACCGCAGTAGCATCACAACAGTGGCTGGCAGGACTCCGAGCATTATGGGTGAAGCTATTAGTCATGGGCGGCGAAGCCGTGCCGCGGGGTCGCAGCGGTTGTGGGATCGGTGCAAGATGAAGATGATGATGCTGATGATGGTGATGATGCCCCGCAGACGTGTGACAACAGTGGCTGGCCATGCGCCGTGCATCATGGGCGGTGAAGCGGGCGCTCACCGTAGAACCAGGCGACGCCGATGGCTTCGATGAGGACGCCGAACAGGATCGACGTGCCGGCAGCAAAGTTGTCGAGGATGGTGAAGACGTAAATCCCTCCCTGGTGACACGGAGGGGGGGGGGGCGGCACGGGGCGCTGACCTCCTCGTCGGCTCACAACAAGCACCTACACAGCTGCTGCCGTTGCTGTTGTTTTTGTGACGACCCCGACTATTGTTACGCTAGAGTTGGACGTTCTGACGAGCGACGGGGAAAGCCGGCACAACGGATTCTGGGTTGGTGTCCGGGAACAAGACGTGAGATGGTTTCAGAGGCTGCGGCCACAGGCGTGCACGTGGTAGTGTGGTCATGTGTCATGTAGCCCGCACGCCCAGCCACCGCATGCCAAAGCAGCTTCTGTTTGGCCGCACAGAGGGGGCTAAACGGGCGCGGCACGGGCTGGTGAAGAGATGGAGCTGATGCGGTATGGGAGAATGTGGAGCTGAGTGGACTTGCCGGCGACCGGTACCAGCGGTGTCAAGATCGGCCGTGGTGACGTCACCATCACTTAGTGGCGAATGGCAGGTATTGGTGCTGGTAGTGTGGTGGCTTGTGTGCTGCGCTGAGTTCAACACCGGTGATGAAAATCTAAACCGGTCTCGGGCCTTCTCTAGGTCTTTGGTGGGAGCGGTAGTGCCGGTAGTGGTGGTGGTGATGGCAGTAGTGGTGGTGGTGGTGGCAGTGACGGTAAATTATGGTAGTGGTGGTAGCAACAGTGGCAGTGGTGGTGGTGCTGGCGTGGTGCTGACCACCCACCTCCTCGTGTGCCGTGCCGGCCTTCATACGTGCTCGCTAACAGCACTTGCCCCAATAGTCTGTTAAGGCTTACACGGGGGATCTTTGTCTTTGGTGGTGGAAGTGGCGGTGGCGGTGCGAGCGCCGCGACTCACGTTGGTGACGCAGACGAGCGCCACCAGGAAGGTTCCCACGGCCACCAAGAGGGTGAACTTCTCACGGTGGCGCTTGAGAATCGGGAAGTCGTCGATGAGGCCCGTGATCACCGCCTCCATGCCGCCCATCTGCACGCACACGGATGGGTTACTACGTACGCACGGGGCGGGTCACTGCGTACGCACGGTGTGGGTTACGTACACATGGACGTACCACGAGATGGACGGATGTAAGGATGGACGACCGGGCAGGGTGGAGACACGGGACAGATACGTGGATGGACCAACGATGATCATACAGGCGGACAGATGGATGGACATGTGGATGGAGAGAGGGGCGTGTGTCTTCGCTGGTTCATCACGCCGCGATGCCAGCCAACGTGATCGCGACGTGACCGTGTGTCTGGGCGCAGTTCAATGCAGCTTAGCTTCTTGCAGCGGACCGACGGACATCCCTGGCGCCTCCGGGGCCGTGTCGGGGTGGCCTGCTCGGCGCGGTGGCGGCGGAGGTGGGGGAGGTGCACAACGACGAGCGACGGCGACTACTCACGGCGCTGTCGATGCCCAGCGTGAGCAGCATGATGAAGAAGATGATGGCCCACATGGAGGCGCCAGGCAGCGTGGCGATGGCCTCTGGGTAGATGATGAATACGAGGCCAGCTCCTGCAGCACCAGCAGCAACAGTAACACAAACAACAGCAGCAGCAGCACCAGCAGCAACAGCAACAGCAGCAGCAGCACCACCAGCAGCAGCACAAACAGCAGCAGCAGCAAAAGCAGCAGCAGCACCAGCAGCAACAACAACAGCAGCAACACAAACATCAGCAACACAAAAAGCAGCAACACAAACAGCAGCAGCAACAGCAGCAGAAGCAGCACCAGCAACACCAGCATCAACAACAGCAGCAGCACCAGCAGCAGCAACACCAGCACCAGCAACACAAACAGCAGAAACACAACAGCAGCAGCACCAGCAGCAGCACCAGCAGCACGTGCAGCAACAGCAGCAACAGCAGCAACAGCAGCAGCACCAGCAGCAACACCAGCAGCAACACCAGCAGCAGCAACATCAACAGCAGGACCAGCAGCAGCAACATCAAGAGCAGCAACAGCAGCAGCACCAGCAGCAACACCAGCAGCAGCAACATCAACAGCAGGACCAGCAGCAGCAGCAACATCAACAGCCGCACCAGCAGCACCAGCAGCAGCATCGTTTTCCCGTGGTGTCATCACGTGGTGTCATCACGAACAGTGTCTGTTGGTCCATCTATCCATTCATCTGTCTATCTCTCCGTTTGTCTATCTGTCGAGCTATCGATCTGTCCAAACATCAACCTGTTCGTGTGTAGGTCTATCTCTCTCTATCCTTCTGCATGTCCATCTGACATCTACACCTCTCTCCATCCATCCATGCATCTTTCCTTTCATCCATTTATCTGCCCATCCATGAATCCATCCATCCATGTACCCATCCATCTATTTATCAATCCCACCATCCATCTCTCCATCCGACCATTCATCCATAGATCCCCGCTTAATCCAAACATCTGTCCCTTAATCCATCTGCGTAACAATCCCACCATCCATCCGACAATTCATCCATACATCAATGCTTAATCAACACATCTGTCCCTTCACCCATCTATTTATCAATCCCACCATCCATCCGACCATCCATATACATCCACGTTTAATGCACACAACTGTCCACAGACAGGTGTTGCTGCTACTGCTACTGCATCTGCAGTAGCAACAACAACAATTTTATATCGCAATTAGAACAAGGTCCAAAATACTGAACTCCGGTCACATTGTCGCAAGTCATTCAATGGCCTCTCAGTCATCAGAGTGCACATTGAGAAGACTTCCAGTGCCGAACGAGCAGAATCAGCTGCAGCAATAACCCGCAGTTGGCGAGCAGCCGTCGGTTTTCACCAATGTATCAAACAAACAAACAAAATTAACTAAATAATGAAAATCCTCGGTCTCACGCCATCAGCATCGCGTCGTCGGGAGACGACGATGTGACGTCCTTGACGCGTTCGGGAACGACCCGCGGAGGCGGATGTCACGGAGCCACATCCGAGATGCGTTCGAGCGACCTCTGGTTCACAGGCACGCCAGTGGGCAGCACCTGTGACAGGTTTTCTTTTGTGCCGTCATTGGTGACCGTGCTGAGACCGAAGGGGATGCCCAGGACAGGTTCAGATAATCGCCACTGGTGGTGGCCATGGGTGGGAATTGAACTCGGGTCGCTGGGTTCGTAGCGCAGTGCACTGACCGCTACGTGACCGCTCAGACACGGATGCACGCACAAAGACACACATCCAGTGACACACACAGAGACAGACATGGACATACACGCAGAAAAGGACACACATAGGCATATACACACACAGACATGTGCACAGACAGACACACAAGACAAAAATCCCCCGTATAGCCTTATACTGTTGGAGCAAGCGCTGTTAGCGAGCACCTATGAAGGCCGGCACGGCACACGAGGGGATTGGTGGCGAGCACCACGCCCGGCCGCCTTTGTCTCCCCAGTTGCGATGTTTACACACTGCACCAGCTACTCATTTGAGACTGAGTCGACCCAGAACCAGTAGAGATAATCATCACCGTAGTTGGCCGTGAGCGGGAATCGAACTCGGGTCGCCGGGTTCGTAGCGCAGTGTAGCGCTACCGCTCCCCACACAGACAGACACACATGGACACACACAGACAGACACACACACACACAGAGAGACGAGGCACCGACCGTCTGTAGCCACGTCGTCTATTGGCACGTCGTGCTTCTTGGCCATGTAGCCGAGCAGCGAGAAGATGACGAAGCCGGAGAAGAAACTCGTGACGCAGTTGATGGAGCTCGTGATGAGGGC
>JAAXLI020001951.1:0-16392 GCA_014621495.2 Entosphenus tridentatus
ATGAGGATATATGATGTATGTGACATGTATTTTGATTCTATAGGAGTTGGGATATTTAGGGGTTAGTACTACACGTACAATGTGATACAAGTATTGATGGATAAGGCCTTGTGTTAACATCAGATGATAGTGTATATTCAAGTGTGTACTAAGCACGTTTGAATGACTGAATGTGGATGGCTGCATCTGTACATACATGTGTGAGTATGTTTTTTTGTTTGAGTTAATGTGCACGTCCACGTTTTCGTGCCTGTAGGTATGAATGTTTCCTTGCATGTGCATGTCTGAATGTTTCTTTGCTTCTCATTGCTTGATCAGAGGATAATTGGGGAGTTGAAGGACGTCAGCAGGATGAAGCATCTCCAGGAAAAGAACCTTGGCAAAGAAAGATGCACCTTGGAAGAGGAGCGCCTCTTTGAGGTGCAGCGCATTGCCAGGGCGAAGTGCCGCACAGAGGAAAAGTGCTTCCGAGACTATCTCCTCAAGAAGCGCCTCATTAAAGTGAAGTACTTCATTGATGAGAAGCATCATCTCGAGATGAAGTGTCTTGACGAGAAGAATCTGGAGGAGGAGGAAGAGATGTGTCTCGCCAACGTGAAACGCGTCGAGGAGGAGAAGCGCCTTGAGCAGGAGCATTGCCTCACCAGCATTGCTACCATCACCGCTACCGCTACCACCGGCACCCCCACCCCTGCCACCACCACCGCAACCACCACCATTGCCACCACCCCTGCCACCGCCACCACCGCCTTCACCACCACCACCACCACCACCACCACCACCAATGCAGCCTCCGCCACCATCGCCACCACCCCTGCCACCGCCACCACCACCGCCACCACCACCATCGCCACCACCCCTGCCACCGCCACCACCACCACCGCCACCACCGCCACCACTGCAGCTGCCCCCGCCACCAACACCACCACCGCCAACGCCACCACCGCCATTACCACCGCCACCACCACCGCAGTAACCACCAACGCCATCGCTGCCGCCGCCACCGCATCCACCGCCATCACCGCCACCACCATCACCGCCACCACCGCCACTACCACCGCCACTACCACCGCCGCCGCCACCACCACCGCCACCGCATCCACCTCTGACACTCCTGTGCAGGGCCCGATTGCTCCAAGCTTTGGAGAAGAGGGCTTAAAAGCAGAGAAGATGGAGAGGAAGACAGAGGTGGAACAGGAAGAGGAGAAGGTAGAGGTGGAGGTGGTGGAGGACGAGGAGGTTGAGGAGGAACAGGAGGGGAGAATGGAGAAGACAGAGAATGGAGAGAAGATGGTGGTGGAGGATGAAGAGGAAAAGATGGAGGACGAGACAAAGGAAGAGGTGGAGGAGATGCAGTTGGTGGAGGTGGTGATGCAGGGAAAGAAGAGGAAGCGAGGGGGCCTTGCTCGCGTGGCGAGAGCGATCACCTCAATCCTCCGCCGCGTGCTGCTTTGTGGTGGCATGTCCACCACACAGTAGGGGTGGTTGTTGTGGTCGTGGATCGCTGCCAACCATGACCACTATCACCAGACTACCCACCCACCCCGTGATACATGCCACCCACCCACATACCTGTGATACTCGTCACACACACATCACATGGTTCCCCGGAGAGACGGTGCCACTAGGACCACAGCTGTGGAAGGAATTTGAGCAGCTGATGCCAGGACTACCGTGGACAATGACTGCTATCAAGACACCTCACACAACAAACACACACGGGACTAGCCAAAAAACATAGCCGGCCCCATACTGGGCCCCTTCCATGCTGGTTTTAATCCAGGCAGTCCTCATGGGGTGACCTTGCAATGGTTTCCAGGACATGGAAGGGGCAGCTGACGCAGGATGAGAGAGCTAGAAGGGTCTTGTACAGACAATTGACGAAACCTGCCACGTGGCAAGCCCCAGGGCCATTCCAGTAAAGAAATAAGTTCAATACCATTGTTGTTACTGACACTATAAACTCTGTGAAATAAACCCATGATGACACAACATAACGTAGAATTTCTTGCAAGTGCTGTCTGTGTTGGGTAAATGTGCCTCGGCTCGGATGTGAGGTGTCCCAGCTGTGTGTGTGGCAGTACAAGTGTAATGAGCGACTTCCACGACACGTCACAAAGAAGAGTCGTCGTCTTTATTTCTCACAGTAGGCACAATTCAGGCCAACCCTGGTTCAACTTCACTGAATATAACTCTCCGCAATAACACCTCTACTGGCTGCACGCAGAGCCGATCACTCGGCGTGGTCCCCTCGCCCTCACTCATCTCGCCGCTGACTGGCGGCATGATGATGACGGCGATGGAACAATTCAGGAGATCTTACACATGGCCGGACAACGGAGAGAGATGTCGGTGAACAGCGACACAGCCATGACCCAGGACCCCACACGATCCCCGAGCTCCTGGTCCGCTCCCCATTATATTCCCCCAGGTGTGGCTAAGCCCCGCCTCCAGCCACGCCCTCTCGTGGAACCTTCGAGCAGGTTCCCGGAGCATTTCGGCTAACCCCACTGGTTTCCTTTGCCCCAGATATGCCTCCTTCCCTGATTGGCTGTTACTTCTGTTCTTGTACCCGTAAATGCTTTCCCAGGCCAGCAGGTGTCACGTTGTCATGTCAACAGGTGTAACCCCGTCATTACACAAGGACAAATATATGAGAGACGTTTTGGGAAATGGTCCTTCTTCAGAGCAAATACAAATAGTGGTGGGAAAATATATTCAGGTGAATCGCCTCCTGCACAACACTGCCACTCTACTCCACTGCACCTCTGCCCCTCTGTTCCCCTTCTGCCACAGCAGTTGAAACAAATAGTTGAGTTTCTTAAACCCCCCTGCCTCTGTCCACCTATCAGTAGAAATGGGTACGACACAATCGAGCAGCAAGGTGCGTGTGGTGGGTTAAAGTTTGGATGCACCTTCCTCTTCTAAAACATCTGCCCAATGTGGAAGAGTAGACCAAAATATCGTCTAAAGGGACTTTCTAGAACTTGGTCTTGTAGAAATTCTTCCTGCCACCAGAGGTATGATAAAGCAATTGAAGAATTGTGGCACCACTCAAAAATCTATTTTTTTTGACAGAGTATTCAAAGTATACTGCTGCCTACGATACAGGCTGCTGCTTATGTACAGTGAGGGAAAGAGTATTTGATCCCCTGCTGATTTTGTACATTTGTTCACTGACAAAGAAATTATCAGTCTATAATTTTAATGGCAGGTTTATTTGAACAGTGAGAGACAGAATAGCAACAACAAAAATCCAGAAAAACGCATGTCAAAAATTTTATAAAATTATTTGCATTTTAATGAGGGAAATAAGTATTTGACCCCCTCTCAATTACTGTAGAACGATTTCTGGCTCCCAGGTGTCTTTTCTACAGGTGACGAGCTGAGATTAGGAGCACACTCTTAAAGGGAGTGCTCATAATCTCAGCTTGTTACCTATATAAAAGACACCTGTTCACAGAAGCAATCAATCAATCAGATTCCAAACTCTCCACCATGGCCAAGACCAAAGAGCTCTCCAAGAATGTCAGGGACAAAATTGTAGACTTGCACAAGGCTGTAATGGGCTACAAGACCATCGCCAAGCAGCTTGGTGAGAGGGTGACAACAGTTGGTGCCATTATTCGCAGATGGAAGAAACACAAAAGAACTGTCAATCTCCCTCGGCCTGGGGCTCCATGCAAGATCTCACATCGTGGAGTTGCAATGATCATGAGAACGGTGAGGAATCAACCCAGAACTACACGGGAGGATCTTGTCAATGATCTCAAGGCAGCTGGGACCATGTTACCAAGAAAACAATTGGTAACACACTACGCCGTGAAGGACTGAAATCCTGCAGCGCCCGCAAGGTCCTCCTGCTCAAGAAAGCACATATACAAGCCCGTCTGAAGTTTGCCAATGGACATGTGAATGATTCAGAGGGCAACTGGGTGAAATTGTTGTGGTCAGATGAGACCAAAATGGAGCTCTTTGGTATCAACTCAACTTGCCGTGTTTGGAGGAGGAGGAATGCTGCCTATGACCCCAAGAACACCATCCCCACCGTCAAATATGGAGGTGGAAACATTATGCTTTTGGGGTGTTTTTCTGATAAGGGGACAGGACAACTTCACCGCATCAAAGGGACGATGGACGGGGCCATGTACCGTCAAATCTTGGGTGAGAACCTCCTTCCCTCATCCAGAGCATTGAAAATGGGTCGTGGATGGGTATTCCAACATGACAATGACCCAAAACACACGGCCAAGGCAACAAAGGAGTGGCTCAAGAAGAAGCACATTAAGGTCCTGGAGTGGCCTAGCCAGTCTCCAGACCTTAATCCCATAGAAACTCTGTGGAGGGAGCTAAAGGTTCGAGTAGCCAAACGTCAGCCTCGAAACCTTAATGACTTGGAGAAGATCTGCAAAGAGGAGTGGGACAAAATCCCTCCTGAGATGTGTGCAAACCTGGTGGGCAACTACAAGAAACGTCTGACCTCTGTGATTGCCAACAAGGGTTTTGCCACCAAGTACTAAGTCATGTTTTGCAGAGGAGTCAAATACTTATTTCCCTCATTAAAATGCAAATCAATATATAACATTTTTGACATGCGTTTTTCTGTATTTTTGTTGTTATTCTGTATCTCACTGTTCAAATAAACCTGCAATTAAAATTATAGACTGATCATTTCTTTGTCAGTGGGCAAATGTACAAAATCAGCATGGGATCAAATACCTTTTCCCCTCACTGTATTTAACATGGGGGGGGGGGGGGTGTTTAGAGGTGGCCCAGTGACCCAGAGGTCATAGCACTGATCCGGCACCACGGATAACCAGGGTTTGAAACCTGGCACCTGCCAGTGATCAAAGCGGGTTCTCTAGTCTTGCAAGTTTAAGAATCTCAGCCCAGTCCGCATTGACTGGGTAGTGGCAAAGCATTTGCTGCTGGCAAAAAATAGGATCTGTGGCATACGGCAGTCCTGTCGTCAGCAAGCCAGGATATGCACGAGGAGGATCTAGAGGAAAGGTCGCATAGCGACCCACCAGAACCCGCTCATAGGTTCCAGAAAGGGGGCGTGGCCGGGGCGGAGCGAGTCCACACTGACAGTGTAAGAGGGGCCGCTGTGGGGCACCTTGGGGCTGTGTTTGGAATGCGAACCCCGTTGTGCTGCTGTAGTCCATCGTCGCCATTCTTCTCATCGTCATCTACGTCTCCACCATCTCGGAGCGCCGCTAGTCAGGCAGCCTACTGTCCGTCCTGGATGAGTAGCATCGCCGATAATAGATGGACGAAGTATTAAGCGTGTTAATCCCGATGGTGCTCGTTAATAAATAAGTGCCTCCAAGTCTTATCTTCTCCGAGTTAGTCACTACAACTGCAGAAAATAACCCATCACATGGCTGCAATGTGGTTCTGCACTTAATTTGGATAAATTCCATATATAAGAACATTGCTTCGACCATCGTTACTCCTACTTAAAGAACAGGTGGTAAGGTCCTGCTTTTTACTATGCGGACCAGAGGGCACTTGAAGTGTACTCAGAATTAGCTCTGTGATATCAGCTTCAGTGGGCCATTCTCTAACACAAGGCTTGCAATGGTCTGCTAGAGACACAAATGAATAATTGGTTCCATGGCAGGATGGAGACATCCCAACACGGGTTAATATTTGGTGAAAATTCGAACATGCGGGTTTATGAATCAAATACGTTGCAGTTTTACTACCACTGCAGTGTCTTTTCGGCATGGAGGTAGGGTAGATGTCAAGTTTAATAACAATGTGTACCCCGTCCTTTTTAACGACAAAGTAAAGATTCAGAGTGAATGTACATCCACTATCGTTACTATCCACATACAAATGTAAAACACACACATTGCATAGAATTGTCCAAGTGTCCGACAAAGTCATTACGAACCACGTGCGATAGTCAAATCTGGGAGGAGCATGAAAGATGTCAGCGCTGATAGATCAGTGTCTCTCACACAGACACTCACCCAGAAGCATGTCGGTATACACACAAAGACCAAAAAAAAACCCTTATAGCCTTCATGAGACTTTTGGGGTAAGTGCTGTTAGCAAGCACAAATCCTTTGTTTACGACTTGGCCAATCATGGACTTTGCGTTCAATTGTATTTTTTTTTACATTTACAATCCGCATATCAATAAACATAGCTTATCTAATCTGGCCATTGTAATTAAACCTTAATATGTATGTACACCCCACTGCATAATTGTACGCTTCCGTTTGAATAAAGATCTACATCTCATAAGTCCGTGCTTCCTGTGAATTTGCTAATATTCACCCGACAATGTCCTCTAAACGTCTGCAGGTTTAGAGGGTTAAACAACGATATACAGTCTGAAGAATCAAAATGCTGTTGTCCAGTTTGATTTGGACTAAGAGGTGCAAATTAATACTGCACTGACTTTGTTTTATAAATACATTTCAGGACACTCGTGTTGAGCAGGGTGGTTTTAGAAAACGAGGTTGTTATGTTATAATTTATGTCAAAAACTTTGAACAATCATCTGAATGGTTTAACTTATAAGCGTGGTTTATAATAACGTACGCAAAAAAAACAATCGTCACCTTTTAGTCTGTAACATACGACCTTCGGTGTGTATATACACCAGGGTGTTTGTGTTCAATATTTTGCACGTGTTTAATATTTTGGACGTGTCTCGTGGGCCGCTGTGGTTGTTACGAGCCTTCCCTCCGGGACATTGCTCACATCCACCACAGCGTTACCGTCCGACACCGTCAATGAAGGAAGGGGGTTGTTTTTGCAAAACTTTACTCGTGGCAGGGGATTGGCAAAAAACAGGGAGTGCCTCCTTCTGATGCACAAAAAACGAATGAAGGGGCGTGGGAGCGTGGCGTAAGGTGTGGAAAGCTGTAAGTCACAGGTATCATTCGAATTGGGTCAATGACACCAGCACACAAATGGTGGGGTCGTTTGGAATTATGTTGCATTGATGAAAGATTAAGTTCTGGACGTTGCATTTCATGAACTTTACATTCAATTGTTATTTTTGGAAATTACAATCTGCAAATCTAGATACAGAGCTTTGCTAAGCTTGCCATTGAACTTAATCCTGAATACATATATTCATATCACCGCATAATTCGCATTAATTTGCTAATGTTCAGCCTGCTTTGTGCTGCAAACTGCTGCCAGTTCAAAGGCGTTAACAGGGAAATGCATCTTCTTGGTTCTTTCGGTAAAGTCACGTAAAAGGGAAGTAATAAAATAATAAAAATAATAAAAATAATAAAACATAATAAAATAATTCTCACGACGTTTCAGCCACAACGCAAGCAGCCGTCTTCAGGTGAAACCAGGTCTGTCGAGGCGACAGCGTCTGAATGAAACAGCACACGTGCTTGGAGCATATATATAAGCTGGGTTGGGAGGGGGGGGTGAAGGGGGGGGCGCCTTAACAAAAGAATTTGCATATCAAGAGGTATGTAATTGGTGCTACTTGTGTCCGTGCATTATGCAGGATTAGCAGCATCCAAGGGAGAGGATATGGGAAATGCAGGTATGTGAATAGTGTTACTTTGCCCGTGCATGATGCAGGATTAGCAGCATCACAGGGAGGGGATGGGGGTAGCATTAATAAAGGGAAGAAGTGTTAATAGTAAGTAGCTGCGGTAACTAAAACCACCACGTAAACAACTAAAGTATAAACTACATAGTATCATAATTATACTAAATATACTCTACAATAAGCTGAGTTACTAACAGTAGGTAATACATTACAATTCTACGTCGTAAAAAATATAATATGCTTCCATCTAAACTTTACTCTCTTACATCGCACGAGTCTACACCGTACTATATACTGCCATAGACAAACCCAAACATTAAATTATATACTGTATTGCTATAAACCACCCTATACCTTATCCATTGTAATATTACACTATGTATTATTATACCCACCCTAATGTATATCACACTGCTGTATATTCACTATACAATTACGATAATATATATTACTTTGTACATTGTATTAAGCATATACATTTTAAAACTATTTGTTATTATACAGTGTGAAAGATACTAAGAGGAAGCAACAAAATATGTCAATGCAGCAGAGCAAAGAATCCATTCCCCTGGGAGAATACAATGCCAGTGAATGGAACACGGTCTGAAAGTCACCGTAAACGTGAACACAATCAGTTAAGATCCGAAATTGTTTATTACGTCCTTCCAATGATTGCTAAGCCAGAATCCATCTTCTCGGTTGATATTGTCTCTGCAAGCCATCTGGCTACCATGAGAGATTCGTTCATGAGGCTATCCACATATACAAACACAGAGACAAAGAAGTTACAGCAGCAGATGTTAGTGTAAATGCGTTTTGTATTACCTTAGAGTCGCGGCATCTCTTCAGAAAGGTGAGAGACTCGATCAGCTGAGCCTTCTTATCACGGAGCTTGTTGAAGAATCTCAAAGATATGTGGAATCCCTCCCCGTAGAGGCGGTTAAATTTCGATTTAAAGCTTTCGTGACTGCAGGAATTCATCTTCTTGGTTCTTTCGGTAAAGTCACGTAGAAGGGAAGTAATAAAATAATAAAAAATAATAAAACATAATAAAATAATTCTCACGACATTTCGTCCACGACACAAGCAGCCGTCTTCAGGTGAAACCAGGTCTGTCGAGGCGACAGCGTCTAAATGATACAGCACACGTGCTTGGAGCAAGCACCAATACATACTTCACCTGGAATGGAACTTTCTACAAGCAAACTGAGGGCACCCCAATGGACTCCCCCCTATCTCCGGTTGTAGCCAACATTTTCATGGAGAAATTTGAGACTGACGCCATCCAGACTGCCACTCTATGCCCGACCTTATGGAAGAGGTACGTAGATGACACTTTTGTCATCTGGCCACATGGCCGGCCTACTCTAGACCAATTTCTCGACCACATCAATTCCATACACCCAGCCATCAGATTCACCATGGAAGTCGAAAAAGATGGCAAGCTACCCTTTTTGGATGTCCTAATTAAAAGGAGACCTGATGGTTCAATGAGCCATTCTGTCTACAGGAAAGCTACCCATACGGATGCATACCTAAAACCGGATTCCCACCACCATCCATCCCAGAAGAATTCTTTAATCAAGACTCTATACCATAGAGCCCAATGCATCTCCGACCAGGAACACATTGCCAGTGAACTCAAACACGTACGCCAAGCTCTTAAGGCTAATGGTTACTCCGACTACACAATCCGCAAAGCCATCACTCCAACTATCAAGAAGGATCCCGTTGAGGAGCCTTTCAAGACAATCACCTTACCCTACATTGCTGGGGTCACAAAAAAGATCTCCAAAATCCTGATAAAACACAAGATCCAGGTCCGATTCAACACAGTACATAAAATCCGTGATCTGGTCCCGTCTGTTAAAGATGTGGTACCAGACATGCAGTACCCTGGCGTCTACAAACTAAGTTGCCTCTGTGGTAGCAGTTACATTGGAGAAACCAAACGACATGTCTCGGACCGCATCCGTGAACATAAAGCAGACTTGAAACACGGTAGGACTAACACCTCAGCCGTGGCAGATCACTGTTACAATTCAGTGGGCTCACATGATATTGACTTCTCCAAGACAGAGGTTCTCTGCAAGCCATCTGGCTACCATGAGAGATTCGTTCATGAGGCTATCCACATATACAAACACAGAGACAATTTCAACCGAGAAGATGGATTCTGGCTTAGCAATCATTGGAAGGACGTAATAAACCATTTCGGATCTTAACTGATTGTGTTCACGTTTACGGTAACTTTCAGACCGCGTTCCATTCACTGGCATTGTATTTTCCCAGGGGAATAGATTCTTTGCTCTGCTGCATTGCCATATTTTGTTGCTTCCTCTTAGTATCTTTCACACTGTATAATAACAATTAGTTTTAAAATGTATATGCTTAATACAATGTACAAAGTAATATATAGTATCGCAATTGTATAGTGAATATACAGCAGTGTGATATACATTAGGGTGGGTATAATAATACATAGTGTAATATTACAATGGATAAGGTATAGGGTGGTTTATAGCAATACAGTATATAATTTAATGTTTGGGTTTGTCTATGGCAGTATATAGTACGGTGTAGACTCGTGCGATGTAAGAGAATAAAGTTTAGATGGAAACATATTATATTTTTTTACGACGTAGAATTGTAATGTATAACCTACTGTTAGTAACTCAGCTTATTGTAGAGTATATTTAGTATAATTATGATACTATGTAGTTTATACTTTAGTTGTTTACGTGGTGGTTTTAGTTACTGCAGCTACATACTATTAACACTTCATCCCTTTATTAATGCTACCCCCTTCCTCCCTGTGATGCTGCTAATCCTGCATCATGCACGGGCAAAGTAACACTATTCACATACCTGCATATCCTCTCCCTTGGATGCTGCTAATCCTGCATAATGCACGGACACAAGTAGCACTAATTACATACCTGCATTTCCCATAAATATGCTAAATTCCTCTTGATATGCAAATTCTTTTGTTAAGGCGCCCCCCCTTCTCCCCCCCCTCCCAACCCAGCTTATATATATGCTCCAAGCACGTGTGCTGTTTAATTCAGACGCTGTCGCCTCGACAGACCTAGTTTCACCTGAAGACGGCTGCTTGCGTTGTGGCCGAAACGTCGTGAGAATTATTTTATTATGTTTTATTATTTTTATTATTTTATTACTTCCCTTCTACGTGACTTTACCGAAAGAACCAAGAAGATAATTAATTACTCTGCGCTCACACGACTCCCACCCGCCGATTGTCTCTGCGCGATGCACGCGCGGCTCTGGCGTGGGGCGAAGGTTGCTATGTGGATGTCGCACGCACACCGATTTGTATCACCCGCACACACCGCAGCGCGCCAATCGCTGTCCCACCACTCTTCACGAAAGCCTTAAATCGAATATTTATTTTTATTCTTTTAATAATAAAAAACATTATGTTTTGTTTTTCTTATTTTATTATTTCCATTCTACGTGCCTTTACCGAAATAACCTAGAAGATGAATCCCTGCAGTCACGAAAGCGTTATGATGATAATCTGTGGTGATGAGGGGTGGTGATGATGGGTGGTGGTGATGATGAGTCCTGATGGTGATGGGTGTTGGTGATGATGGGTCATGGTGTTGATAGGCGGTTGATGATAATGGATGGGTGTTTATAATGGTGATGGATAGTGATTTTGATGGTTGTTGATGATGATGATGATGGCTGGAGAGTCAAAGTATTGATTACTTCTGTTAACTCTTGAAAGTCCTGGAATGTGCATGTTTGTGTTTCTGTTAGATCAATCAATGAGGTACAAATTATTATTTGCGTGATGTCCAGTGCTCCAAGCTAGAGTGATGTTGTGAATGCTCTATAATGTGTTCGGAAAAAAAGTCTTCCTTTAAAGTTCTAGAAGTGTTCACTTATTTCAGGATGACAACAATTTTATATTTCGATAGATGCGATGCTTCGTCTGGTGGTTGTATCATCGGTACTGTTAAATGTGTGGTGTTTATGGTAGAAGGTGCCATGTGTTGTGATCTTTTCACAGCTACTTGCGTGTTGAAGTTCGTTCTAGACTTCGTCACGTTAAAGTGGTGCCTTGTAGTCATATCGGATTACTTGTTGATGTGGTGTGATGCGCAGTGGTTGTGAGGTGGTCCAATTCCTGATTTTACTCTTTGTTAAGTTGTCTTGTTGAGCTAAAGCTGACTGTGATCATAACTTTGCTCAATTAAGAAAAAAAACATTTTCCTCATTGTTTAATAAAAACTTCTGCAGATTATAGGTTTCAGGATGCACGTGGATTTCAGGTTCGTTGTTCCTGTTTGATGCCTTTGACTTCAGGATGAATAGCTTCAATCGATAAGGATGTCAATGGGGAATGATAAATCCACGTTTGCGTGTTTGATTTTGAGGTTTTAAACTATTACATTCCTGAAAATAAAATAATTTGTCTCGTTGCTTAACTGTTTGACCAAACGAATATTAATAAAGATTTCGATACGAGTTTTAATGTAAATATCTTTGCAGATTAATAAAAACCTGATTTGTTTTTAAAGATGACTGATCGTACGTTATTGCTACCATATCCTTCCTTAAAAAACACGGACGAGTAGACATGCACACACGAGTGTGCATCCAAGCACCACTATATATATACAGCCGTGTGCATCCACACACGAGTATGCATATACAAAGGTGTACATACAGACATACAATGCAGTGTCCATACACACGCCATTGTGCATGCATAGCAATATTAACGTTAATAATTTTTTTGCAGATGAATACAAATTTGATTTCTTAAAATTATCTGAGCGTTCGTTATCTGTACAATGCTTCCAACAAACACCTGCACACACACACACACACGAGTCAAAGACAAATGTACTTATACAGCAGCGTAAATACACACACGCTTACAAGATATACCATTTCGATGATCATTAAAAATGTATGACAGCAATCGTAATAATTTACATGGATTAAATTAAACAAATCACCTTGATTGTTCTGATGCGCCCATATCAACACGAGTGTCCTTAAATATATTTATAAAACAAGGTCAGCACGTTAAAAAACTTGCACCTCAACGTCCAAATCACAATTTTAATACCGCATTTTCCTGGTAACGCCTTTGAACTGGCAGCAGTTTGCAGCATGTTGCAGGGTGAATATTAGCAAATTTATGCGAATTATACGGTGAGATTAAAATATGTATTCAGGCTTAAGTTCAATGACAAGATTAGCAAAGCTTTGTTGCTAGATATGCAGATTGTAAATTCCAAAAATAACAATTGAATTTAAAGTTCATGAAATGCAACGCCGAAAACTTCATATTTCATCAATGCAACATAATCCCGAACGGCTCCATTTGTGTGCTGGTGTCATTGACCCAATTCGAATGATACCTGTGACTTACAGTTTTCCACACCTTACGCCACACTCACACGCCCCCTTCATTCGTTTTTTGTTTCTCAGGAGGCACTCCCTGTTGTTTGTCATTCCCCTGCCACGAGTAAAGTTTTGCAAAAACAAACCCTTCCTTCATTGACAGTGCCGGACGGTAACGCTGTGGTGGATGTGAGCAATTTCCCGGAGGGAAGGCTCGTAGCCACCACAGCGGCCCACGAGCTCTCTGGACGGGTGCAAGGGGCTGGTAACCCCTCAATATTCAATGCAATTACCATAAAAATACGTCCAAAATATTATACATGTGCAAAATATTGAATACATACAAACTGGTGATTATACACACCGAAGGTCGTATGTTACAGAATAAAAGGTGGCGATTGTGTTTTTTTGCGTTAAGTTTTTATAAACCATGCTTACAAGCTAAACCATTCAGATGATTATTTAAAGTATACGACAAAAAATGGAAATATAACACCCTCGTTTTCTCGAAGCACCCTGCTCAACAAGAGTGTCCTTAAAAATATTTATAAAACAAGGTCAGCACAGCATAAACCTGCACCTCTTAGTCCAAATTAAACTCGACATCATCATGTTGATACTTCAGACTGTATGTCGCTAATAAATCCTCTAAACCTGCAGCAGTTTGCAGGACATTGCGGGGTGAATATTAGCAAATTAACACGAAGCGTACAATTACGCAGTGAGATGTACATACTTATTAAGGTTTGATTACGATGGCCAGATTGGCTAAGCTATGTTGCTAGATATGCGGATTGTTAATGTAAAAAATTCCAATTGAATGCAAAGTCCATGATAGGCCAAGTCGAGAACAAAGGATTTGGATGCTAGAGGGAAGTTAGAAGGGGCATTAAATCAGACCTCAAGATCATTTAGAGAGGGATTTTACTGAGGATAGACGCTCGACTCCTCGCTCTGCAGATAACCCTTCTTCCACGAGACCTAGCCTGGCGAGCACGATTGCTTGGCGACTGGTTGGCGACTTCGCTTGGGAGAGTTCGTGGCAATCTCTTCAGACGGGTTACAGGGACATCGATACGCCGTGCATCAACAAGTGTCTTTGTTAGTGGATAAACTGGTAATCGCGTGTGTAGTCCGACTTACGAGACGTTACTGTGTCTCGGTTAGACGTTAGTGAGAGTTGCTTTTTGGCGATTTGAGCCAGACATCCAGGCAGCTTAGAAGGTGCCTTTAACTCTCAACAACACCGACGACTGTTACTCTGCTCTGAAGAATAAGTCAAATGGAGCAGTTAAACTCTCCACAGCGCCACACACACTAGGGTGCGAAGCCATTCAATTGCTCTGTTGCTGTGAAGGCATTTGCACGTAAAGCAGATCTTCACACTTACCAGAAAACACACACGGGCGAGAAACCATTCAATTGCGCTGTCTGCAGGAAGGCATTTGTATGGAAATCACATCTTCAAAGGCACCAGAAAACACACTCGGGCGAAAAGCCATTCAATTGCTCTACGAGGGAGAGGACAAGTTCACGGTCATCACCCCAAAACAAGCATCAGAAGATCCGCAATGATAGGGAAGTGAAATCAAAAGGTGAAATGCAAAGTGCTGCAATGAGTCCTGAAAAAAATTCACCTTTCGAACCGATGCAGGTGGATCCTGAGAGATGTCTGAATGTAGTGGATGTAATGAGTCCTGACGACAATTCTTCTTTCGACCCCATGCAGTTGGATCCTGAGAGATGGCTGGATGTAGTGGAGTGGCTGGACAGTCAAACGAATTGACTACATCTGTTAACTGTTGCACTGTGTATATTCGTGTCTCTTAGATATTTTTTCCAGTGATTTCCAGTAACCCATGCTAGATTGATGTTGTGAATGCTTTTTAATGTGTTCCAATGAAATTATTCCTTTTATGTTCAAGTAGTTGGATCATCGGGGCTGTTAAATGACCGGTGCTTATCCTAGGTGGCATGTGTTGTAATTTTCTCACAGCAAATTATGTGAGCGTGCTGTCTTGTTTATTCCAGACTTCGTCACGTTAAGGTCGTGCTTCGTAGTCCTATCGGATTACTTGTTGATGTGGTGTGATGTGCAGTGGTTGTGAGGTGGTTCAATTCCTGATTTTACTCTCGTAGTTTTGTTGAGCTAAAGTTGGAGAAATACTATGATCACATCTTTGCTCAATATTTTTTCAAAAAATCTTTCATTTTCCTCATTGTTTAATAATAACTACTGCAGATGATCGGTTTCAGGATGTACGTGGATTTCACGTTCGTTGTTCCTGTGTTTGATGGCTTTCACTTCAGGATGAATAGCTTCCATCGATAAGGATGTCAATGGGGAATGATAAATCGACCTTTACTTGTTTGATTTTGAGAATATTTTGTAACTATTAAATTCCTGAAAGTAAAATAATTTGTCTCGTTCCAGATCTGAGTTTCAGCCATATTTGTTTAAATGGGGGTCTCAGGTTTATGGAATTGATGATCGCAACATGCTTACAACAATGACGCGTAAAGTTGTACTGCCATGTGATGAATATTTCTCAATAGCAGGTCCTGTTGTGTGGTCAGAGGTAATTACAGGGACCTCAGAATTAGTTCTGTGAATCTTCATGTGCTTCGTTCTCTAATTCATTACTCGTCCTTTGAATGCATTTTCTGTTCTCCATAGACCGGGAGTCGTGGAGCCAGTCGACCACCTGGGGGGACATTATGGATGAAGTGGACCCTTTCCCAGGCCAAAGCTACGAGCATCGCTCCCCAAAGGTGGGTATGGGATCTATGGGGGTCAAACACACCATATTCACTCCACTAGCACACCCTTTCACCACACCATTGCACCAAAACATCACCACATCATCTCTCCACGTCACCTTTCTCATCACACCACCACCAACTCAATAGACCATCATAGATCCTCATAATGCGTCTATACCATCACTAGACACCATCTCTCCAAAACATTCCACAATTTCACCTCCATATCACAACATCATCTCCCGACACCATCACTCCATCTCTCCACCATCACGTCCTGCCATATCCCACTCGTGCAAGCACTTTAAGTTGCCATTTATTTTGCCAAAGAAGACAGAATATCATGCAATCTCATTAATTCCGTCTGTGAGCTGATTGGAAGTTGCCATTCCAGTTGCCTCCTATGGATGCTGCAGTAAAATTTGTCCAGATTATGGGCTTTCAGATCTTTACAATCGAACATTGTGGACATTTTTTTACCCGTAATGATTGTTGCCAACAATGGCCATGAACTCGTCGCAGACTATTACAGCCTTAAGTACGTTTATGGAACTTGTGAGAATGTGATGTAACATGTATTTTTTAATAACATTAGGTGGTGTATATTCACGTGTTCTAGCATGTTTGCATGAGTAAATGTTCATGTTTGCATTCGTACATAGATGTGCGAGTATGCATTTTTGTTTGTGTATGTGCCCGTCCATGTTTGC
>JAAXLI020001952.1:0-16389 GCA_014621495.2 Entosphenus tridentatus
TCATGTTTGCAATGACCACAACACAAGTAGTCAAAAAAGCAAACAAAGAGATCACATAGTGTGAGTTGGAGTGATGGCTTTGCGGATTGTGTAGTCGGAGTAACCATTAGCCTTAAGAGCTTGGCGTACGTGTTTGAGTTCACTGGTAATGTGTTCCTGGTCGGAGATGCATTGGGCTCTATGGTATAGAGTCTTGATGAGTGAATTTTTCTGGGATGGATGGTGGTGTAGACTCGTGCGATGTAAGAGAATAAAGTTTAGATGGAAGCATATTATATTTTTTACGACGTAGAATTGTAATGTATTACCTACTGTTAGTAACTCAGCTTATTGTAGAGTATATTTAGTATAATTATGATACTATGTAGTTTATACTATAGTTGTTTACGTGGTTGTTTAAGTTACTGCAGCTACATACTATTAACACTTCATCCCTTTATTAATGCTACCCCCATCCTCCCTATGATGCTGCTAATTCTGCATCATGCACGGGCAAAGTAACACTATTCACATACCTGCATTTCCAATTTTCTCTCCCTTGGATGCTGTTAATCCTGAATAATCCACGGACACAAGTAGCACTAATTACATACCTGCATTTCCCATAAATATGCTAAATTCCTCTTGATATGCAAATTATTTTGTTAAGGCCCCCCCCCTCCCAACCCAGCTTATATATATGCTCCAAGCACGTGTGCTGCCTCATTCAGACGCTGTCGCCTCGACAGACCTGGTTTCACCTGAAGACGGCTGCTTGCGTTGTGGCCGAAACGTCGTGAGAATTATTTTATTATGTTTTATTATTTTTATTATTTTATTACTTCCCTTCTACGTGACTTTACCGAAAAAACCAAGAAGATGAATTCCTGCAGTCACGAAAGCTTTCAATCGAGATATATTTGCAATTCAACCTTCCAAGTGGAGTCACGATTATGCTGTTATTATAATTACTATCTGAAAACGATACACGAAAACAACATGTCACGGAATTCTTACGTAAAATAAAATGTCAAGAAAGTGAGAAAATAATGTTGACACTTTCACTGTTTCGATTTAAAGCTTTCGTGACTGCAGGGATTCATCTTCTTGGTTCTTTCGGTAAAGTCACGTAGAATGGAAATAATAAAATAATAAAAAATAAAATATAATAAAATAATTATCACGACGTTTCGGCCACAACGCAAGCAGCCGTCCTCAGGTGAAGACCAGGTCTGGCGGGGAGACAGCGTCTGAATGAATCAACACCACGCTTGGAGCGTATATTTAAGCTGGGTTGGAAGGTGGGAAGGTGCACCTTGACAAAATAATTTGCATATCAAGAGGAATTTAGCATATTTATGGGAAATGCAGGTATGTGATTAGTACTACTTGTGAAATGCGTAGGAGGTGGGCGGGGGGGTTTCAAAGTCATGTTATGCCCGTGCATTATGCAGGATTCGCAGCATGAAATGGAGGGGATAGGGGTAGCATTAATAAAGGGAAGGAATGTAATAGTATGTAGCTGCTGTAACTAAACAACCACGTAAAAAACTACAGTATAAACTACATAGTATCATCAGTATACTAAATATACTCTCCAATAAGCTGAGCTACTAACAGTAAGTAATACATTACAATTCTATGTCGCAAAAAATATAATTTTCTTCCAGCTACACTTTTTCCTTACATCACACGGGTCTACCCCGTACAATATGCTGCCATAGACAAACCCAACATTAAATTATATACTGTATTACTATACACCACTCTATACCTTAGAATAATACATAGTGTAATATTACACTATGTATTATTCTATCAACCCTACTGTATATCACACTGCTGTATATTCACTATATAATTACGATACTATATATTGCCTTATACATTGTATTAAACATTACAATTTTATACTATTTATTATTTTACAATCTGCTATACACTATACCATTGACCGTCGAGTGAAAGATACGATATATCTTGTATTCTCCGCAGGGAATGGATTCTTTGCTCCGCTGCAAGTCTCCTACTACCACTCTTCCATTGACATATTTCGTTG
Source organism: Entosphenus tridentatus (assembly GCA_014621495.2). Taxonomy (NCBI): domain Eukaryota; kingdom Metazoa; phylum Chordata; class Hyperoartia; order Petromyzontiformes; family Petromyzontidae; genus Entosphenus; species Entosphenus tridentatus. The sequence continues at coordinate 2,039 of JAAXLI020001952.1, forward strand.
CTTCCTCTTAGTATCTCTTAGTATCCCATATCTGCATATACGCTGACAAGCCTGGTGGTGTTCATTCGGACGCTGTCTTTCTGACAGACCTGTTCTTCACCTGATGACGGCTGCTTGCGTTGTGGCCGAAACGTCGTGATAATTATTTTATTATGTTTTATTTTTATTATTTTATTATTTCCATTCTACGTGACTTTACCGAAAGAACCAAGAAGAAAAGTTTCACTGTTACCTACATTCTTTCAAAAACACTGCCCGTACTGTTGATCCAGCAGCATCTATAATTGATTTGGAAACACATAAAGAAGAAAGACAAATGTCTCGATTAGCATGACCGTCAAGAAGCCATTATGAAGGCTGACTGAAATTATACACGTACAATGTTATATTAAATATCTTAGATAAGGGGCATTCATTCAACTGAAGAGGATTGTAATCAATTAATGTCGTCAGACATTTGCTGTGGTTTATCCTCATTGATTGTTAGAATTCAAATGTAATCAATAAATGTGCAATGGTTCATATGTTATCCAGTTTGATTAATCCCTTTGTTTAGCAAATATATGCATTTTTGGAAAATGTATTGTAATGTGATAGGTAGATTAATTTGTTAAAGAAAATTCCATTTTCTTACTCCACTTCCAATAGATATGTAGTGACATCCGACATAGCGGTCTCAAACAATAGGAGTCTTTATTTCTTCCAGCATGAGACACGCGTGTCTTCAAAGATTCCCTTCACTCCAAGCGTCCCAAACTCTCTTTCTCCCCCCCCCCCCCCTAATATAGTCAGCAAGCCCCATTCCCGAAGGTTCCTTGACCTTCCACTTTCCCTCCAGCCAATCACCTTCCCACTTTTCCGTACGGATTCCAACCGTCCTCCATGTCAAGCATACTCCACTTTGTATTTCTCCTCCAATCCCTTCAATTCCCTGCCTGTGACTGTAGGTAACCAATTCTGGCGTCACATGTAATTAAGTCCATCAGGAGGAAGTATGGTGTGGGGAGGTTGGTGATTGTTGGAAGGTGAGGGCACAATAACTCAAGGCTTACACAGATGTAAGGGTTTGATCTCTTTATTTTGTTCTCGCCTTAAATGATGGGAGGTGTGGTTGTGGCGATTTCGCCGATTTCGCAAAAACAATGACACACAAGCCCCGCCTTATTGCTACAACATCCACGGCTTTCAGCACAACCGTACTTAAAGTACATCAATAGAAGTGGCTGGTATTACACCACATGCTACTCACAGCTATATAACATGCACCCAGCCCACACACACATTCTGGAACCACTGCATAGGCTGCCACACAGCCTCAGTCCGATGCCGAATTGAAAAAGGTTGAGAGCCAGAGTTTGTTATCTCCCCACTTGCTGCTCTTTCCTGGTCCTCCCTACACCCGCTTTGCTGTGCAGTCGCAGTGCTGCTACCTCTGCACCCTGTCCCATCCTGTACCGAGCTTGGAGATAGACTTCTCTTACTGGTCACCTCTCGCTGGTGCTCCTGGTGTTGCTGGCGTGGTGGAGGGCTGTGGAGGTGTTGCTTTCCACCTCCTCCTTGCCCGACTGAGCGGCCTTTTATGTGGAATCCCGAACTCGCCCAGACTTGTTTCCCCTCTATGACTGTTCTCAGCTGATAGGCTTGTCACTTACACTACCCCTCTCTTAAGTCACAGAGTGACTCTTTTGCACCACTGGACTGTCAACTTATAAAAGACATCCCCCCCCCCCAATAAGTCAATTCTTCATTGGCTCCAATTCCGGAGTGTCGTGTGATGTTGTTTTAATTGATAAGGTTGTGATCTCACTCTGACTGAGAAAGTCTGTTCCCACATTCTCACAAACTTTTAGTCCCCGGATTTCAGAGGGATAGGGTTGTAAGGTCAGTGCCCACCAAATCACCCTTCCATTCTCTAACTATCCAAATATAGATATGGCTTGTGGTTAGTTTCCAGGGTGAAGTCCCTCCCATACAGGTACATATCACGCTCAATAGTCGAGTAGCGTCTTTCCCAAGGAAGTAATTTGCTACTGGCGTACATCACTGGAAACAACTCGTCTTCGTTTTCTTGCAAAAGCACTGCACCTAATCCTATTTTAGATGCATCAGTCCTCAGAACGAATGTTTTTTTCTCGTCAGTCAGTTTTAGGATAGGTTCCTGAATTATAGCTTGACTCTGTGCCTCGAAGCTCACCGTTGCTCCAATGTTTCGATCGATCCGACTCGTCTCTCCCTTCTTTGTCTTGTCCATCAATGGCTTGGCGATATCCGAAATATTATTGATACATTTGCGGTTGTATCCAACAAGACCCAAGAAGGACCTTAACTCCTTCTTAGTAGTAGGTCTGTCTTTTGAAATTTTCTGAATCTTCTCATCCTGGGGTTTAATTATACCTTCCCCAACCTGGTGGCCTACATAATCTATGATCGTCTTACCAAACTCACACTTGGTTGGGCGTGCAGTCAATAGTCTCCAAGACTTTAAAGTGCTCTTTCCATGTGCCAGTGTGTATCACTGTATAGTCAATGTAGTTTACCACCTGAGGAATTTCTTTTATTAGCCTCCACTTCATTCTGCTCAATATGGCAGGTGGATTTACTATGCCGAATTGCATCACCCGAAAAGAATATAATCCCTAATGCATGGCAAACGCCGTCTTATGCCTGGCTACAAAAACCAACAATATCATTACCAATTCGACTTCTCTAATCGAACCATTCAAGTGGCTCTCCCTAAAACCTTCTGCGACTCGACCACCAAGATTCTATGGTCTTCCAAAAATCCATAAAGAAGTTACTCCACTTTGGCCCATCGTTTCCAATATCAACTCGCCTACCTACAAACTGGCCCGATTTCTGTCTGAGACCTTGCTTTCATTCACGGGCAAGACTACCTCAGCAGTACGTAACTCAGCTCACTTGGTCTCTCTAATCAAGGGCATTACACTGTCCCCAGATGATTTTCTCGTCAACTTTGATGTCGTCTCTCTGTTCACCAAGATTCCTGTACCTGACACCTTAGCAATAATTGAAGACTTGGTCCAACATGGACTGAATCCTGAACTACCAACTTTGGTTAGGCATTGACTTACCAACACTTACTTCACCTGGAATGGTACTTTCTGCAAATAAAATGAAGGTACCCCCATGGATTCCCCCTTATCACCAGTGCAAATGGTAGCATGGAGAAATTTGAAACAGATGCCATCCATAAATCCACCCTACGTCATTCCTTGTGGAAGAGATACGTAGATGACACTTTCGGCATATGGCCACATGGCCTGCCAGCATTGAACCAATTTCTCAACCCCATCAATTCCATACACATATCCATCAAATTCACCATGGAAGTGGAGAAGGATGGTAAGCTACCATTCCTGATGTTTTTTTTAGAAGAGACCTGATGGCTCATTGGGACACTCTGTCTATAGGAAAGCCACCCACAAATTCCTATCTGAAACCTAATTTCCACCACCATCCAGCCCAGAAGAATTCCCTCATCAAAACATTACACCATATGGCCCACTGCATTTCCGACCAACACCAACTAGCCAGTGAACTGGAACACGTACACCAGGCCCTCAAGATGAATGGGTACTCGGACCGCATTATTTGTAAAGCTATTTTTCCAACCATGAAGAAACAATCCCCTTAGAAGCCAATCAAACCCATAATTTTACCATACATAACAGGTGTTACCAAAAAGATTTCCAAAATCTTAAACAAACACAAAATCCAGGTCTGATTCAATACAGTACACAAAATCCGTGATCTAATCCCATCTGTGAAGGATGTCATTCCTGACATGCAATATCCTGTAGTCTACAAACTGAGTTGTACCTGTGGTAGCAGTTACATTGGGGAAACGAAACGACATGTCTCGGACCGTGTTCGCGAACACAAGACAGATCTGAAACACGGCAGAACCAATACCTCTGCCGTGGTTGACCATTGTTATAACACTGTGGGCTCGCATGATATTGTTTCTTTCCGAGACCAAGGTACTCTGCAAACCTTCGGGCAACTATCAAAGGTTTGTTCATGAAGCCATCCAGATATATAAACATAGACATAACTTAAACCGAGAAGATGGATACTGATTGAGCAATCATTGGTTGTTTCCATCATACCTGCCGGGTACTAGTCTATTTCTATGAGTTATTTACCCCCGTGTCCCCAGCTTCCCACTTTTAGCCCAGCCTACTTCACCCCCCAGTCTCACTTCTTCTCCCCCGAGCGCTCACGCAGCCCCCCCCTTCCCCTACACCACACCCCCCTCTCTCTCTCTCCCCCCTTGCTCCTCCCCCCTTTCTTACCTACATAACCTCTTGCCATGGCAGCTCTCTCACCTACTTCATCATTTTTTCTTGCTGTGGTTGTTCCACCTGATGAGGATTGCTTGTGTTGCAATCGAAACGTCGTGATTTGTTTTCTTTGATTTTATTTCTGCCTACGTGACTTTACCGAAAAAAACTAAGAGTATAGTAATAACTACAGTACTGTGTTCATTTACGCAGCAGCTGACAACGTCCAGTGAGTAAAGTACCACAAACATTAATCTAGCAAGTCCCTTAAGGCTCTTTTGACCTATACTCTCATGGACTCGTTAATTATCTAAATTACTAGCTTTACTACCCGGCTTCGCCCGAGACGTGGATTCTTGTGTTGGATTAATACACGGCCTACGTGGAGGGTTTGGGGGGGGGGGTGCGTGACGTAGAGAGGCACACTGTGTGACCCTGCCGCATGCGGGTCACATCACAGATGTGACGTCACCACTCACTTGCCGTGCAAAATATATCCAATATTGCGCCCCCCATCCCCCAAAATATAAAAGTAAATGTTTATACTTTTTGCATTGTGTACAGTCTGGAAGCTACCCACATACCAAAATGGCAGTTTGTTGCATGTCGGGAAGTATGCTAAACATTTTGAACAGACACACATAATCACAAATTTCCCTTTAATATATATATTACAGCAGTAACTTTTAATATAATTTTATCTTACTGTACATTACAGTAAGATTTGGTACAGTACACAAAATTCAACAACTAGTAACTTGCACTAAAGACGAATTACCTAAATTATCAACAGAAGGTGTATATCGGATTAATTCTTTATGTGGCAGTGGCTATATTGGACAGACAGGGCGTAACATTAGTGTAAGACTAAAAGAACACCAGAGAAATATTAAACTATCGCAAACACAACTGTCGGCAGTGGCAGAACATGCTTGCCAACAGGGACACTCAATTGATTTTGACAACGTTGAAGTGTTGTGTAAAACTAGTTACTACTGGCAAAGACTAATTAGAGAATCCATTGAAATTGAGAGAAACAGAAATAACTTTAATTGCTCAGACAGCTTCAGGCTTAGTGCGGCCTGGAAGCGTACTATTAAATAAGATACATTACAATTCCTTATAGGGGAAACAAACACTAACTGATTACTAACGTAGCATAATCACAATAAAACACATGCCAAATGATTACTAATTTACAACTTGCATCGTAACAACTGCCTGATTACTAATCTAGTATATAATTACAATACCCCCCCCCCTCAAATCGTTGCACCTGATGAGTTAATGAGTTAATGATGACCTCACCCTGCTGCTGCTCTATATAAGAATGGGAGACAGAGCAGAGCCTCACCATTCTGGCAAATCGCCCGATGAGGAGGGGCCCCTGGCTTGCCAGGGGGGACACCAGGAGCATCGAGGTGATCCTTCCAGCCTGTCCGGATCTCAAGTGAGACCTAGCCACCAGCTCCGTGGCCTGCGGGGGCCCTGACCGTGTGGCCAGGGATGACTACGCTGCCAAGAAGCAGGGACTGTTGGAGAATGGAGACGGAGATTGCAACAGACGAAGAAAGGAAAAGGCGAAAGTCAAGGACCAAGAGGGCCACCCGAGTTGCTGAAGGAGACCGGGATGACCGAGCCACCCAGCTTATGCCCGCAGCAGATGAAAAGGAAGCAGGGAGAGCGACAAGAGCAACGAGTGCCACCTGCACTGCTGACGGAGCCTGGGACGACCGAGTCGGCCAGACGGTGACTGCAGAAGAAAAGAAGAAGACGCAGAGGACCACCGACACCACCTGCGCCGCCGGAGGGGACTGGGGTAATCAGACCGACCTGCCGGCAGCAGGGGGTGGCATGGAGGAGGCACGGGGACGGGTGGAGAGGAGCGCGGCGGAGGCACGGCAGAAGGAGAGGATGGAGGAAATGGAGGGGAGGGCGGAAGCTGATGGAGTGGGTGAGCGAGGCCGAGGAGAAAAAGGTATAGCGTCGGGAGGCAGAGAGGCGGGCGCCCCCGAGCGGAGGGTGGGGAACGAAGCCAGGGAGATGCCAGCAACCCTGGGGCAGTGGGACGTCCGGAGGGAGAACGCGACAGTGGACGTTGGACCGGTGGGAGCTGGGAGGCCCCAGGAACGAGCCGGGAAATGGCGAGGAGGGGCAGGGGCGAGTCTGACACCACCTCATGTCAAACGACATAATTGTGTCAGAGTAGTGATGAAGGACGAGGTAGCAGCAGAAGTGACCATCGACCGAGCGACCTTTGTACGGTCAATAATGATGGGCTTGCTACAAATAGAGCCAACAGACTTGTACTGTTTGATAACTCTGCCGGGAGGGAGGGCTTTGATGTAAGCTTCAACTCAAGCCCCCTGCTACAAAGATTTATGACCCGCTTCGAGGAAAAAGCGGAGGAGAAGCCATTGACATCAATGAAGCTACAACTGTTATCAGAGCTCGACACGAAGGTGGTGACTATTTTCCTATATAATGAAGCCCTACATGACCATGACGTGGAGGTCTGGCTAAGACAGCACTGCTCGGTACTGTCGAGCTGTAAAAAGGTGAGGGACTCACTGGGGATATGGACAGGGGCAAGACAATGGAGGGTGCGGCTGAAAACAGAGGGAGGGGCCTTGAGATACATCCCGAGTGCCCTGAACATAGGAGGCAACCGGGGATATGTTGTGTATGCCGGACAACCTAAACTGTGTAGGAGGTGTGGGGGAAGCGGTCACCTGGCCGCAGCGTTCAAGACAAAGGTCTGCTACAGATGCAAGGCACTGGACCACGAGGTATAAGAATGCAGTGTTCCGGCACAATGTAACCTCTGCGGTAGTCGAGAACATCTCTACAAAAATTGTCCGGAGTCGTACGCCAACAAGGTTAGGGCGTATAGGGTAGGAGAAGCGGGGGATGAAAAAGGGGGTGGGACCAAACTGGACCCGGTTAAGGAACTGGTGAGGGAAGAACGAGGGGAGGTGGCAGTGCAGCAGCTACCAATGACGGACGGTGGGGGAGAAGGGGAGAGGCATGCAAAAAGAGCAGAATCGACATCGAGCGAGCAGGAAGGGGGGATGGCGGGGGAGGGGAGCGACGGCATGGGCAGCATCTCCGACACGACTGTGGATGACTGGGCGGAGGCGGTGGAGGAGGATGAAGGAAAAGGGGAACGACAGCAGGAGGAAGGCGATAGCGAGACATGGGAGGGACCAATCGGAAGGGAAAGGAGGATACAGAGAGTCCCAAAAAGAGTCGCCCCTTCAGAAAACTCGGAACCCTTGGACTCCTCGCTGGACACGGAGGCCTCGAGGGAGGGGATAAAGAAAATGGTGGGGAGCCGGCGCAGGGGGAAACCCTTGAGAGCAAGGGGCAAAATGAAATTACGGGAACTGGCGAATGAAGACTGCTACGGAGGGCGAGCGGAGAAGGCCGTTTCGGACTGAGACGCATCCCAACATGGATCTTTCCGTGGCGTCCGTAAATGTGAGAGGCTTGAAGGGAAAGGGAAGGAGAGGAGCAATAATACAACTACTACAGGCTTCCAAGTGGGAGGTGGTCTTCCTCCAGGAATGCCACCTACCATACACCCTGGGCCGGGAGGAGCTGTTGGAGAGCTGGGATGGCTACTACTTTTGGTCCGGGAGTAATGAAAATCGATGCACGGGGGTGGTTACCCTCCTAGGCAGGAGGAGTATACAGATAGTCGGATCCCAAGAGGTGATCCCGGGCCGCCTCCATTATGTAGACGTGTCTTATGGAAAGGCACACCTGAGACTAATAAATGTGTACGCCCCCACGACGTGCACAGAAAGAGTGGACCTATGGAATAATGTAGCGACCCTGCTCGTGACGAGACGGCAAGTCATAATGGGGGGTGATTTTTAACTGCCCGTTGTGCCTGGCAGACCTATTATCGGTGGCAGGGAGGAGGCTCGACCCTTCCTCTAGGAAGTTGAAGGAGTTGATAGAGGATTTTAAAATGATTGACACCTTCAGAAGGGTACACCCGGTGAGACCGGGATACACGTGGTCGGATAAAGGCGGTAGAACGCAATCACGAATAGATTTCATCTTTGTGTCTGCCAGTGTGAAGGTGGATGGAGCAGACCTGGAACCCTTCCCCTTGTCAGATCACAATTTGGTGAATGCAAGGTTCGGTATTCCAGGCGGCCTGAAGATGGGGAAGGGAACCTGGAAAATGAATGTAAGCCTGTTGGAAGACAGAAGGGTCGTGGAAGACTTTGTAAGGAAGTACGAAGACTGGACGACCCTGCAGGAATATTTTGCCACGAGGGTGAAGTGGTGGAGCATGGTGAAGGGACGGATAAAGGCCCTCTTCCAGACACATAGTAGAAGGAGGAGTGTAAACAGGGAACTGCAGCTGTGGAATGCTAGAATCGAAAAGAAGCTCCGGTTACTTGAGCTGGGATTCCCGGTGGGTGAGGATATACGGAGATTAAAGGGAAGGTTATCCTCGGTATTGGAGAAAAGAGTCAAACAAATGGCATACAAGGCAAGTGTCAGGGCAACGGAACAGGGAGAGAAATGTACGAGTTTCTTCTTTAAGAAATGCAAGGCAGGTGACAACACACTTAGGTAATTGGTGAGTCCGGTCAGAGGCAGGCAGGCAACGACAGAGGGTATGATAGAGATAGCGGAGGAGTACTATGGGAAGTTGTATGGGGGGAAGGGAACGGATAAGGGAATAAGGGAGGCACTACTAGGGGAGCTAAGACATGAGGTTAAGGACCCAGAGGCACTGGGAGGGAGGATCCAGATGGAGGAAGTGGAGGAGGCAGTGAGGAGGCAGAATAGGAATAGGACGCCAGGACTGGATGGAATTCCAGCAGAATTCTATATTACATTCTGGGATTTAATGAAAGGGGACATGCTGCAGATGTATAGGAAAATGCTGGAGGGCGGACTGGTGCCAGAAGAAATGTGCGAGGGGCTCATCACGCTGATGTTGAAGAAGGGGGACCGGAGAGAGTTGGGAAGCTGGCGTCCAGTTACGCTCCTGAACTTGGATTACAAGATCATGGCAAAAATAGCTGCGACGCGCCTGGGGAAGGTGGTGGAGGGAGAAGTCGAACCCGACCAGACGTGTGCGGTGCCAGGAAGGAGGATTTCGGACTCCCTGATTTTATTAAGGGAGGCAATAGAGGTAGAAGGAGAGAGGGGATGCCCCCTAGGGCTTCTTAGCCTGGATCTTGACAAGGCTTTCGACCACCTCTCGCACGAGTACATGTTCGCAGTGTTGGAAAAAATAGGGGTGAGGGGACCCTTGGTCGATTGGGTGAGGCATCTTTACCAAGGCCTCAAGACCAGACTACTGATAAATGGGGAGCTCTCGGGGACAATTCCAGTAGAGTCAGGGGTGAGACAGGGGTGCCCGATGTCCGCGGTTCTATTTGTAATGTGTATGGAACCCCTTGCACAGGCAATGAGAAACAATGAGGAGATTAAGGGAGTGACCATCCCTGGGAATAAGGAACAGGGGAAGGTTGCGCTATATATGGATGACGTAGTCGTGCTCTGTAGGGACGTGGCATCAGTGTGGGGGGCCATGAAGGAGACAAACCGCTTCGGCCTGGCCTCCGGATTGAAAGTGAACGCGAGAAAGAGCGAATTGATGGCCTTCGGGGACCCGAGAGTATTTGAGGGCCGGCCGCCTGAGTTGGGGATAAAAACGGAGGAAGTCAAGGTCTTGGGAGTGTCCTTTTGCCGAGAGAGGTCGGCGGAACGAAACTGGGACGTGAGGATAAAGCAGGTATTGGGACAGTTAGGCAAGTGGGCCGGGAGACGGCTCACGATGGAAGGGAGGATTCTGGTAGTGAGGGTGGTGGTTTTACCAACACTCGACTACCTCGCATATGTGTACCCGCCAGGTAAGAGGGAGGCAAGAATCCTGGAATCGCTGTTGTTTAGATTCATTTTGGGAGGCGGGATGGATAGAGTGAAGAGGGTGGTGATGTGTAAACGCGTCGAGAATGGGGGGAAGGGCGCCCCAAATATTGCACGTGTGCTGTCCTCAATTTTTGTGTGCAACACATTGAGGCTATTCTTTTCCGAAGAGCCCCGGGGGAAGGCCGCTTGTTATTTAAGGTATTGCCTGACGTGGCTCCTGAGGGGGCTTGGGATGACCCAATTACCGGCGGGCATGCCCTTGGCCTGGCCACAAGGATGGCTGAATGCGGCGGTGGGAGACTACATAAAAAAGTACAATTTGAGTCAGAGAGGGGGACCGTGGAACTCCAAGGAGGTACTGGCCGAAATAAATGAAGGGGAGGCTTGCGAGGGGGTGATGGGCGCAAAGAGGACTATGTACTGCCAAGTGTGGAAGAACATTTAATCAACGGCACTCACAAAAGAACAGAGAGATCTGTCCTGGTTGGCGGTATGGGATAGATTAGCAACGAGGGGCTTCATGTTTTCCCACCGAATGGCACATTCGCCCAAATGCTCGAGGGGCTGCAGCACAGACGAGGACGCGGTGCACGTCAACCACAAGTGTCCCTTCGCACAGGAGGTGTGGAGACTGAGCAGTCTGCTGTTGTCTTGGTTTTACCCGTCGCAGGTGACAAGCCGGGACATTATGTGGGGAGTCTTAAGGGAGGTGCGGGGAGATAACAGAGATCGAACGTGGGCCATAATAGGCGCGACAAAGGAAGCCTTATGGGGAGCCCGCAGAAAAGAGTTGGATGGGTCCCCTATATCACCTTTGGGGGTGTGCTACTGGGCGAGGAGGTTGCTAGAAAGAGTGATCGAAGTAGATCGGGTTAGGCTGCGATACAAAGCCGCAAGTGTGAAGTGGAAATGGCCCCTACCCGGCGTAGAGTAGCGAGGGGACTGGCAGGTATAGAGAAGGAGGGCCATGCACATGTTAACTGGCCTGCTAAATCATATGGGCGAGGAATATACGTGTTCGATCCGGGGAAGGCGATGCGATAGAACAGCGCACGGGTGTATGGTGGTAATGAATGTATATAAGGGGCATGGGACGGTGTGCGATATGGCGGCGAGCTTTTTCTGCTGAATTTTATGTGAGTGGAGCCCGCGGATGTGACGGAGACTCGAAGGTGCCGATCGAGGCGCCCGGAAAAGAGTGTTTTTCAGTACTCGTTTTGGTTTCTTTGTACCTGTTGAAGTTAATAAAACTTTTAAATCGGCAATTACCAGCGAAACGGCGTACTCAAATTTCTCGGCTCCCTGGCTGCCTGGCCAGTGACAGCCTCGCAGACCCTCGGGGGCATGGCGACCAAGCGCTCTAGGGTGGTGAGCCGAGGTGAGCGGGCCGGTGGGTCTGCTGCTGAGGTGGAGGATGGTGCGATGAGACTGCCTGGAGGAGGGAGGCCCGCAGAGGAGAAGGACGAGGTGCGAGCGTCGACCTCGAGGCAGGCGGAGGAGGATGCCTGGTGGCAGCAGGCGAGGAAGGGAGAGGAGCCGACGAGGAGTGGAATGGGGTCGGCCAGCCCAGGAGAGGAGGAGGAGGAAGCACCGAGCTCGGCGGGCCTGCAGGTGCAGGGGGCCCAAAGCGACGCTGTCCAGGAAAGTCCGGGACCTGTGGGAGCAGGGCGGCCCCAGGAGCACACAGGGCGGTGGCGTGGAGGTCCGGGGGTGAACTTCACCCCGATACACGCCAAGCGGCACAATTGTGTACGGATGTCCTTCAAGGAGGACGTGCCAGAGGAGGTCACTATCGACAGACCGAGATTCGTGCGGTCTGTGATGATAGAAACTCTGCGAGTGGATCCTGCAGATCTGTTTTGTTTGATAGCCCTGCCGGGTGGCCGGGCTTTTGACGTGAGCTTCAAGACAAGTAACTTGTTGCAACGTTTTATGACTTTGTTCGAGGAGAAGGCGGGGGAATGGCCACTGTCACTGCTTAAGCTCCAAACTGCTCTCCGAGCTAGATACAAAAATTGTCACCGTGTTTTTGTATAATGAGACTCTGCCAGACCACGACGTCGAGGTGTGGCTGAGACAGTACTGCCTGGTGCTATCTGATGGTAAACGAGTCCAAGACTCTCTAGGGATCTGGACGGGCGCCAGGCAATGGCGAGTGAGGCTGAAAACGGCAGAAGGAGCCCTACAACACATCCCGAGCGCCCTGAACATTGGTGGCAATAGGGGCTACGTGGTATACGCTGGGCAGCCCAAGCTTTGCAGAAGATGTGGGGGAAGCGGCCATCTGGCCGCAGCGTGCGAAGCAAAGATATGCTACCGATGTAAGGCGCAGGACCACGTTGTGGCGGAATGTAGCGCCCCGGCATCGTGCAATCTATGCGGGGAAAAGGACCACCTGTATAGAAATTGTCCGCTATCATATGCCAAAAAGGTCCGGGCACATAAGAGCAAGGTGGCGGATGGAGAAGGGGAGGCGGCCAAGGTCTGGCGGAAACAAAAACAGCCAGAGGGGATGAAGGGGGACGGGAGTAGAGAGGAGGACAGGCTGGGTACGCCGCTGTGGGATGAGGAGGAGGGGGAGATGACGTCGGAGGAAGACGCAGATCCCACGGGCCGGCAGGTGGAGCATCCCGTGGGCGAGGACAAGGAGTTCGAGGAAAAGCCCGCCGAACCAACGGTGGTTGACTGGGCAGAGGCGGTGGAGGTGGGAGAGGATGGGGAGGAGCAGCAGAGGGCAAGCGCCAAGAGGGAGAAACTCACGAGGGTAACGAAAAGAAAACGGAGGGCGCCACGCGCCCCAACGAGGGCTACCCCCACACACGGCTCAGAAACGTCGGGCTCCTCGACAGATACGAGGACGTCAGAAGATGGTGCCGTGGCGGCTAAGATCAACCAGGGAAGAGGGCTGCCCAAGGAGCTTAGGAGAGCGGAACAGTTGCAGGGATTGGCTGATAAAAACCTGTACGAACTATTGGACGACATGTCTGGGTAGGGAGAGGCAATTCTGAGTATGGACCTCACCATAGCATCGGTAAACGTGAGGGGAATGTGGGGCAGGGCTAGGAGGGGGGCAATTCTACATTACCTACGGTCCCTGAAAAAGGACGTTTACTTTTTACAGGAGTGCCACTCGCCATACTCCCTTGGTCGAGAGGAGCTGGCTAGGGACTGGGAGGGACACTGCTTCTGGTCCGGAAATAATGTTAATAGGTGCTCAGGAGTGGTTATCCTCCTAGGTAGAAAGAACGTAGAGGTGCAGGAGGCCCGAGAAGTGGTCCCGGGACAACTCCACTATGTCAATGTTTCATACGATGGTGCGGCGGTCCGGCTGATCAACGTGTATGCCCCCTCACGCTCCCCAGAACGCGTGGAGTTACTAGAGAACGTGGCAGCCTTGCTGCTAACACGAAGGCACATCGTCATGGGGGGTGATTTTAATTGCCCGCTAACCCTGTTGGACACGCTGCCAGTCGCCAGAAGTCGAAAGTTGGACCCCTCCTCTAGGAGGCTGGGGGCTTTGGTTAGAGATTTTGATTTGAATGACTCTTACCGGTCATTACACCCAAAGCGACCAGGGTTCACGTGGTCTAGTTGTTTGGGAACCTCACACTCGAGGATTGATTTCCTCTTTATCTCTGCCAAGGTTAAGGCGGAGAGGGTGGAAAACGAACCCTTCTCATTTTCCGACCATAAAATGATAGCTGGGAGGCTCAGAATCCCGGATGGGCTGAGGTTTGGAAGGGGAATCTGGCGCATGTGTAGTGGGTTCAATCTAGGCGCACACTTATTGGGAGGCAACACTCGTTTATTAGAACATTAAGTATAACACTGTACCTTACACATAGGGTGGTGACCACCGACCTACTCTAGCTAACACACACTTCTCCACTCTCAGCTACTATAGCGTGACCCAGCCATGTGGGCTACTGGCAGGTCCGCTGACTGGAGGGCCTTGACTCTTCTTGGCGTCTACTCGATGCATCTTCGTTCTTGATACAGGCAGCCCCAAACCTTGCGAGGCGGCTGCTTATATGGGCCTCCGCGTGCCCTGGCCCCACCCCGGCCACGCCTCCTGAGTCCAGAACCGGCCCTGACGTCATTCCCGCCTCCAGCCGGGATGACGTCATGTGTGTGTAGGCCCAC
>JAAXLI020001955.1:0-16362 GCA_014621495.2 Entosphenus tridentatus
GACGGTGGCGACGGTGGCGACGGTGGCGACGGTGGCGACGGTGGCGACGGTGGCGACGGTGGCGACGGTGGCGACGGTGGTGACGGTGGTGACGGGTGTAGCGGCGCGAAGTGCGGCGTGGGGTCGTCGCTTGGTGCCGTGAATGATGCGCCGGGTTGCGGCAGGCATTTGGCCGGAGGCGCGTTTGTAGTTTTGTGGAATTTATTTTTAATTCATGGCTCTCGTGCCCCCACGATGATGAGGCTTCTGCTGCTGATTGATAACTTTAAACACTCGAGCCTACGGAGCATTTACCCTCTAAACGGATATACAAAAGACCGTGGAAACTGCAGTAGTAGAACCAAGATACGTTTACTCAGGGAAATATAGATTGGCCACAGATTACGAAATGTGTGAACGAACAAGTTCACAGTGATAGGAACTATAGTCCATGGCAAACTAATATAACTTTATTACGACCACGGTTGACATCAGTGGTAACTAAATGTTGTGTGTTGGTAAGGAATGTTTCATGTTGTGTATGAGTGTGTTGTTTGTTGGTAAGCCACGTGTTCTGTGTTATGTATGAGTGTGTTGGTAAGGAATGTGTTCCATGTTGTGTGTTCGTGTGTTTTCTGTTAGCAAGGCACATATGCCACGTGTATCAGTGTTGTTTGTGTGACTAAGGCACATGTTTCATGTTGTGTATTGGTGTGTGTTTTGTTAGTAAGTAACGTTTCACGTTGCTTACCTCTGTCGCTGTAACCTGCCGCTGATGTTCCCTGCGCACATTCAAAATCTGTCCTGCACGGTATCCACGCCGCAGCCTGTATTGTTTGAACGAGGGAGGGGGGGTGACTCGTGTATTGAGAACCCCTGAGCTTGGAGTGAGCCAGTGAGGTGAGATCATGGCTGGGAGGGTGATGTTGGTGGCGTTGGGCGGCAATGGCCGGGTGACGCATGCGTTGTGCCTCTTGGCAAGCCGCCTCTTTCCCACCGCGCCAGCTCGCCTCGCTGCGCTCTCCCCATGCGATACTGACGCCGTGCCCGTACGGTATTGGTCCCCAAACACATGGGGTTTTTTCCACGGCCAATGTTATGGTTTGTTTATATGTATTTTCTTGAGAAAATTTATTAATTTGTTGGTATCGCGTTAAGATCTGTTTTTTTCCTTGTGTTGGTTTTACTCGGATTTAAAGAAGCTGAGTTCAGGTGAGGCGGTTATTCTGACTTTCCTGGCTTCTGACCCAAAGATGCTTGACGCAGTTTGAGGTGGAAGCTTCATATGTCTAATTGAGCGAATGTAGGTAGTTGAGAATTATATTCTTGGTTCTTTCGGTAAAGTCACGTAGAAGGGAAATAATAAAATAATAAAAACAAAACATACTAAAATTCTCAGGACTCTGTCTTTCCGACGGCTCTGTTCGTCACCTAAGGACGGCTGCTTGCGTTGTGGCTGAAACGTCGTGAGAATTTTATGATGTTTTATTTTTATTCTTTTATTATTTCCCTTCTACGTGACTTTACCGAAAGAACCAAGAATATGAATCCCTGCAGTAATGAAAGCTTTAAATCGAAATTTAGTTGAGAATTGTTCTTTCAATTCACCGGTAGGTCGAGCTGAAACTTGTAACTTGTGTCCCCGTTAAACGCTTGTACTTTGTCACAATTTAATTTGTTTGGCTGAGTCGGGTGGTTATGAAACGGCATTACAAGTCTGTCCTGGCCTTAAACACGTCCCTCCCCCCTGCCCCACTGCTCAATTCACGATGATGCCTGTTGAGGGCAAGGCTACTTGAGTAGTGGGTTTGGACTGCCTGAGTAGTGGGTGGGACTGCCTGAGTAGTGGGTTTGGACTATCTGAGTAGTGGTTGGGGCTACCTGACTAGTGGGTGGGACTACCAGAATAGTGGGTGGGGTTACCTGACTAGTGGGTGGGGTTACCTGACGAGTGGATGGGGCTACCTGACTAGTGGGTGGAACTACCTGAGTAGTGGGTAGGACTACCTGAGCAGTGGGTGGGGCTACCTGAGCAGTGGGTGGGGCTACCTGAGTCGTGGGTTTAGACTGCCTGAGTAGTGGGTGGGGCCTAGGAGCTGGTGAACACGTGGTGTTTACCCTTTTACTGACTGTCACCGTGGTGTCCGTGTGTGTGTGGGGGGAGCGGTGGTTCGCGCATTCTGCTATCATCCCTACTTAACCGAGTTAAATTCCCGCTGGCGACCAAATAACGCTTGCGATTATTTGAACCAGTCCTGGGCATCCTCTATGTTGACTCGGCCGTAATTGAGGACCTATGCACGGTGTGTAAACATCAGCACTGGGGAGACAAAGGGGGCTGGGTGTGGTGTTGGCGACCCACCCCCTCGTGTGCCGTTCCGGCCTTCATAGATGCTCGCTAACAACACCACTTGCCCCGAGGATCTGGTGAAGGCTACTCGGGGGATCTTGATCTCTTGTGTGTGTGTGCGTTGTATTGAAAACCCACAGAAACGCAGAGTTCAACAAAGAAAAAGGCAACGAATATTACATCAAGAAACACTACAACGAGGCCTACAACTACTACACCAAGGCGATCGGTGAGCACAGATCTCGCGTCATCGCACGCCTCATCTCAAACCTGGCCTCATCTCAAACCTCGCCTCATCTCAAACCTCGCCTCATCTCAAACCTCGCCTCATCTCAAACCTCGCCTCATCTCAAACCTCGCCTCATCTCAAACCTCGCCTCATCTCAAACCTCGCCTCATCTCAAACCTGGCCTCATCTCAAACCTCGCCTCATCTCAAACCTCGCGTCATCTCAAACCTGGCCTCATCTCAAACCTCGCCTCATCTCAAACCTCGCCTCATCTCAAACCTCGCCTCAGCTCACACCTGGCATCATCTCAAACCTCACCTCATCTCAAACCTCGCCTCATCTCAAACCTCGCGTCAACGCGAACCTCCATTCGTGACTCGCTGCAGGAACTATGTGCACATTATAATCAAACGATGAACACATTTGGTGTTGGCGCTATCATTCTTACGGCGTTGCAAGGCGATCGTCACGAAGGAGAAGATGCTGCTGTGTCACACCAGTGGGCGGTGTCGCTGCTGCCTCTGCTTGTGCGTGTGATCGCAACTGAGTAATTTGCAGGAACATTTTCAGCGTTGGGATGTTTTAGTCAATATCATCTGCATCGTGTGTGGGCTTTTTTAGCAATGGGAGGATATTGGAACACCTGGAGATCCGAGTTCGATTCGCGCTCACGGCTAACAGTCATTATAGAATCTCTGAGCCGGTCCCAGGCCTCCGCTAGGCCGACTCAGTCTTCCATGAGACATGCACAGTCTGCAGTGGTTTCACACTAAGGTTAAGTCGAAGGATTTGCGTTTAAATGCCAAAGCATCTAGAAATCGCCTTCCATCACAACTCATCGCCTCTTGTCATGCCGGCGCTGTAGTTTAATTATTCTTGTTTCTTTGCCTAGGGAACCGCCTCGTGTCAGCTGCCTCTGTGCAGCACAGCTGACGCAGCACCGGCATCCAAGTTGGCATGAATCTGTCACCTTTAAGTTCTTCCGACGATCGTTTCAACCAACGTGATCGCTTTCTCCTCTCTGACCAATACCTTCCCCCCCCCCCCGGCCATTCCTCCCCCCTCCTCCCCCCTCCATTGCGGTCCCCAGAGTTGTGTCCGTCAAATGCCAGTTACTACGGCAACCGCTCAGCGACGCTCATGATGCTGTCGCGCTACCGTGAGGCGCTCGAGGACTCCCAGAAGGCCGTGCGGCTTGACGACACATTCGTGAAGGTAGTGGCACGTTCAGGGGTTGGATCAGGGGTGCTAGGTCAGGGGTCAGGGGTGTGAGGGGTTGGGCATAATGGCTATGGGTTATGGTAAGGGGTGAGGTGAGAGGTTCGGGGTGGATTCAGTTTAGAGTCATCAGTCGTACAGGCAAGGGTTATGTATAGGATTATAGTTGGGGTTAGGAGCTCGGGATATTGATGGTGGTTAGGGAGTAGGATGAGATTTGTGGTTAAGGTTAGGAGTTGGGTGTTTTGGGTTAGGGTGACGAGTTTTGAATAGGCATCTGGATTACTGGCGAGGGATAAGGGTCGGTGTTTGAAGATATGTTTAGGGGTTAGGATGACAGGCTTAGGTTAGGAGTTGAGTCTGCTGGTTAAGGTTATGGGAAAGAGATCGGGGTTAGGTTTATGGAATGGCTTTGTGTATGTTCAATGCGTATGTGTATCACGTACGTCGTTGTGTGCATGTGCATGAATATGGCCGACGCCAGTGGCAAATATCAGAATCGGTCCTGGGCCTCCCCTAGGTTTACTGAGCCTCAAATGAGTAGCTGGTGCAGTGTGTAAACATCGCCACTAGGGAGACAAAGGCGGCCGTGCGTGGCGCTGGACCCAGCCACCCCTTTAGTGCGCTGTGTCGACCTTCATAAGTGCTGCTCGTGAACAGCACTTACCCCAAAAAGTCTGTGAAGGCTATGCGGGGGATCTTTGTCTTTGAATACCAGTTTGTGTGCGTGTCCTCTCCCCGGTGTCCTCTCCCCTCAGGGTCACCTCAGGGAAGGGAAGTGCCACGTGGCGCTGGGATCGTCAAATGCATCCGTGCGGTGCTTCCAGAAGGTTTTGGAATTGGAGCCCACCAACAAGCAGGCGGAGCAAGAGGTTTGACAAACACACACTCACACACGCAAGCACACTCACACACGCAAGAACACACGCAAGCACACTCACACACGCAAGCACACACGCACACATGCACACACTTCTCGCACGCACGTACACACGCATTCAAGCACACACGCACTCACGCGCACACACGCGCACACACACGCGCACAAGCACACACGTGCGCACACACAGGCGCGCACATACACAGGCATGCACGCACATTCGCACGCACGCACTTGCATGCAGTTACGCACCCACTCACGCACCCACTCACGCACCCACTCACACACTCACGCACCCACTTATGCACACACGCAGGCACGCGCACACACGACCCCATTGTGCATTTGACGTTGGGACAGACCCAGGTGCTATGGGATAACTGGCCGAGTAGAGCCAGAACTTCTACCAACTACACACTTCACTCACACGTTCATAATGACTCCTCCACTCACACATTCACTTTAACCCACTCACTCAGCAACCCACCCACTTGGCAACCCACCCACTCGGCAACCCACCCACTCAGCAACCCACCCACTTGGCAACCCACTCACTCAGCAACCCACCCACTTGGCAACCCACCCACTCGGCAACCCACCCACTCAGCAACCCACTTAACCCATTGGGGATGTTTTTCAGCAGTGGGGATGTTTTGTGTGTTTGTTTAGCTATGGAAGGAAACTGAAGAACTGGGACGAGAGCCACGTGAAACAGGGGGGGATCATACGAACTCCACACTCGTGTACACCATCACACACTCACACTGTAGAAACGTGGGAGATTATGAACTCCACACACACACACCATGACACACTCGCACTCTGCAGAACAGGAGAGATCATACAAACTCCGCACACACACGCACACACCATCACACACTCGCACTCTTCAGGTCAGGGAGATCATATATACTTCACACACACCATCGCACACCATCACACTCTGCAGAACAGGGAAGATCATGCAAACTCCATACTCACACACACCATAAAACACCATCACACACTCGCACTCTTCAGGTCAGGGAGATCATATAAACTCCACACACACCATCACACCCTCGCACTCTGCAGAACACGGGACTCAATACTCGCACACACCAACACACACCATCACACACCATCACACACCATCACACACTATTACACACTATCACACACCATCATACACCATCACACACCATCACACACCATCACACACCATCACACACTATCACACACCATCACACACCATCACACACTATCACACACCATCACACACCATCACACACCATCACACACTATTACACACCATCACACACCATCACACATCAACAACAACAACAACCGCCATTCGCCACTAAGTGGCGGTGACGTCACCACGACGCTTGTGCCAGGCCAAGTGCACCTTGAGGCCACGTGAAGTGTCGAACGCCCGCTGGCAGGAGGTCACGGGGCAGACCCAGCAGGTGCCATGGGACGACTGACCGAGTTGACCGAGATGACTGGCTGATGCACCACCTTTGCCCCCTACTGTACCAACTTGCTGTGCTTTAGCCACCCGGCGCTCCGCTCGTTGTTGTGAGCGTCGCTCCTCCGCCCTCCGTTGTTGTTGGAGGGCGACTGCCTCCAACTGCCCAGTAGCGTCCTTCACGAGCCTCCTCCACTGAGGCCGATCTTGACACCGCTGGTACCAGTCATCGGCAAGTCCACTCAGCTCTACGTCCTCCTGTACCACATCACTCCATCTCTTCTCTAGCCCGTGCCGCGCCCGTTTAGCCCCCTCGATCCGGCCGAACAAAAGCTGTTTAGGCATGCGGTGGCTGGGCATGCGGGCTACATGACCCAGCCAACGCAGCCTTGCCTGCCGGAGGAGCTCACCGATGGGACTTTGCCCAGATCTTTCAAGGATTTGTGAACTCCTCACACAATCCAGCCTGGTTAAACCCAGGATGGATCGTAGGCAGGCCAGCCTAAATGTTTCCAACCGGCGAAGATGCTCCATCAGGGGGGTCCACGTTTCGCAAGCGTAGAGAAGGGAGGGAATGACCGTGGCCGAAAAGACCTGAAGCTTCGTGCGGAGCGACAGACCAGGTAGCTTCCACACAGCGTTACGCAACCGATGAAAAGATATTGCCGCTCGACTGATTCGGAGTGAGACCTCTGCTGTTAAACTGGAGCCGGTCATAAGCACACTGCCCAGGTATGGGAAACTCTCCACTCTCTCCACAACTTCCCCATCACCGATTGGGAGTTGTGGGGGTGGAGTGTCCGATGGTACAAAATACCCAGGCAGGTGCTTAGTTTTGGTGGGGCTGATGGTAAGGCCCCATCTCTTAGTGGCACGCTCCAGTCTCAGCAGCAGCGTCTCCAACTCCTCTTCTGAATGAGCAGCTATTACCAAATCATCGGCATACATAACGTGGTTGACCAATAGGGAGCCGTCCCTTGATCGCACCCGGGCGTCGATCAGCCTCCCATTATATCTGTACCAAACGGAAATTCCCCCGGTACAGCTATTGAAGGCTTCACGAACTACGCAGTCGAAATAGATGTTAAATAATGTGGGAGCCAGAGGACATCCCTGTCGCACCCCAAGGTGTACAGGGAAAGGCTCCGACTCCCGGCCACGTAGTTTTACCCGGGCCCGCTCACCATCATGAAGGTCCTTAATGATCGTGAGCAGAGGGTCAGGGACTCCGAAAGCACGAAGAACAACCCAGAGCCCTGGCCTATTGATGGTATCATAGGCCTTGACCAGGTCAATAAAGCAGAGATGTAGGTCTTGTTGGAATTCCCTACACCTCTGCTGTAGCAGACGGACAGAAAATATGGCATCTGTGCAGGACCGCCCTTTCCTGAAACCGCATTGGGGCTCCGCAAGCCTCTCCTCAGCGTGCCTAGCAAGGCGATGTTGAATAATCCTTGCCAGGACCTTTCCCGGCACACTGAGGAGTGAGATGCCCCTGTAGTTGTTACAGTCTGTGCGGTCCCCCTTCTTAAAGAGGGGGACCACCAGGGCATCCTTCCAATCCTGCGGTACCTGTCCAGTGGTCCAGACTGTTGTTATGATGTCATATAGGGCAGTCTGTGCACAAACGCCACCCTCCCTCAGCATTTCGCTTGGGAGATCATCTCTGCCCGGTGCCTTTCCTGGTCTCAGACTCTGGATCGCCTTAAGTACTTCCTCAACACATCATCACACACCATCACACACCACCACACACCATCACACACTCACACTCTTGCAGAACAGGGGAGATGATACACTCCACACAGAAAGGCACCCGAGTAAGGAATTGAACCCAGGCCCATGTTGCTACGCATCACTGCACCACCCTGCTGCTGAATTATTATTATGAACTACTCATTATTATTGGCACATTTAGAGGGGGTTGGGGGAATAACATTTAAAATAAAAAACAAGGCCCCCTTTAGCAGTGGATTCTTTGGACTCATTGAGCCAAACGAGGGCACCCTGAGTGGCAGGAGTTCTTGCCGTGGAGGCGTGTGGAGTGACGCGCGGGATGTGACACGCACGATGTGACGTGTGGGGGTGACACGCGCGATGTGACGCGGGAGCTATAATTAGCGAGGACCGGTGTCGGCACCCCGTGCTCGGCACGCTGGCACCTGTTGGGCAGAGAGCACAGCAAGCAGGTTGATTGACGGCACAGCAAGTCGGCTCGTTGACGGTGCCGAAAGTTGGTTGACCGTGCAAGCAAGTCGGTTGGTGGGTCGCATGGCCAGCAGGTTGATTGACAACACAGCAAGTTGGCTGGATACTCGCAGAGGAAGTTGGTTTGTTGATAGTGCAGCAAGTAGGTTCTTCTATAGCACCGCATGTATGTGAGCAGATAGTACAGCATGTAGGTTGACTTATGGCTTTTACGTCGGAGGAAGAAGGTTGTAAAAACTCATTAAATAGCATTATTGGCCAATCGCCCAAATGCAGGAACCTCTTTAAATTGAGCCACGCGACTCGGAGAATCTTTCCGGGGTAGTTAAAGGACACGTCCATACATATACATATACACACACACACGTTTCGGATTAGCACGGTTGGCAGATATGGTGTCAAAGAAGTTCAACATACGTACACACAAACACGGGGCTAGATTTGTCTGTGATTGGCGCACTCACCCAAAAATGAAAATGCTTGTGAGTTCAAGCCCTGGTTGACAGTCGACCTCGCCTGAGAGGTCAATAGAATGAAAGAGGTTAAGGGTTAAGTCTACAGTGCTCCTGATATAAACCGACTGGCCCCTTGCCATAGGAACGTGAAATCGCTACCACTGAGGATGCCGAAGGAGGTGACCGCCCATCGGCGTGAGTGTGACCAGCTGTTTAGCGGTTATTATTTAACAACCGTGGATTTGCGAGCAGGGAGGTGCAGTGGTAACAATCGTGCCCCCACAGCGAGAAGTTGCAGGGTTCGATTCCCTGCTCGGGGCGCCTTTCTTCGTGGGGTGTGTGAGGAGAACATTTTCTCTCCCTGTTCAGGCTTTCTCCCATAGCTGGTATTGACCGAAACATCCCAATGCTGAAATACAAATTTACTTGCAAATCACTCACTTTAATTTGCACGCATAGCAGCTGCAACATTGCTCCCCCCCCCGAGTTTTTAGACTTTTCCTGGATAAACAAACACGATAAAAAAATAATCATGTCATGATCTCAATAAATCATGATGGTTAAATCATGATGGTTACCTCACATGCTCAGGGCGTGTCCCGAATCCATTTTTAATGAGAACAACAACAAAAAACGACTCTTTAATAACGCAATCTTGAGACTCGGCGACGATTTCCTTAATTCTATGCTTGCGCATGACGGCAGCAATCGGGTTCGCGAGCTTAGTGCCAACGTCAAGGTGTGCTAGCAACGACAATAGGGCTTTCAGCGGTAGAGAGTTTGTGTCGTTTGCCAATTCCTCCGTTGAAGGAGCGCAAGACTACAGCAGTTGACTTGTGTGGTCCACACGCGTGCCAGTTGTAGTAGGAGTAGTAAAACTAATGATGGGTAATGATCCGCGCTGGGCACGGCGCGTCTCGTTCCCCCGTTGTGGTGCCGCGCAGCTGAAGAACGCCAGTGTGCTGCTCGAGTTTGAAAACATGGCAGAGAAGGCGTTCGAGAAGAAGGACTACAGGAAGGTGAGCGTCGGCTGTGAGTGCGTCGTTAATTGCGTTGCAGTCGTCATCGCCGTCGTCGTCACCATCATCATTGTAACCGTCACCATCACCGTCCGGGCGCTAGTGGCTATGCTGCACTCGTGTAACCGGCGCTGTGGAAGCGAGGGTTGGCGGTTTGCACATGTTTGCGATGGTGGTGATGCTGATGGCGCCGATGCTGGTGGTGGTGATGATGGTGGTTATGGTGATGTTCATGAGGTCATGATGCCGACACTACTGAGACTGCTGCTGACGAAAATGACGATGACGATGATGGTGGTAATGTTGACGGTAATGCCGATGGCGATGCTGATACCGGTGGCGATGGCTGTGATGTTGATATTGCCGAGGTGGATGCAGATGGTGACGATGCTACCGATGTTGATGGCGCCGTTGCCGACTGGTGACGATGGCGCTGACGATGTTGGTGGCGATGACCGTGGTGCCGATTGTTGCCGTGTGCGGTCCCCCCTCTGCTCCCAGGTGGTGTACTGCATGGAGAGGGCGCTGGCCTACGCCATCGCCTGCCCCAAGCTCAAGATCAAGAAGGCCGAGTGCCTCGCCCTGCTGGGGCGGTACGCAGAGGCGCAGTCGGTCGCCAGGTGAGCGCCAGTGCAAGGTTAGCACGAACCTTCACGTAGCACGAGCACTACCGTAGCACGAGTACTACCGTAGCACCATCACTACCGTAGCACGAGCACTACCGTAGCACCAGCCTTAACGTAGCACGAGCACTATTGTAGCACCAGCACTACCGTAGCACCAGCCTTACCGTAGCACGAGCACTATTGTAGCACCAGCACTACCGTAGCACCAGCACTACCGTAGCACGAGCCTTACCGTAGCACGAGCCTTAACGTAGCACCAGCACTTGCGAAGGCACTAGCTTCACTCTAGCATGAGCACCAGCCGAGCACTAACCGTTTACTCACCGACCACCTCTCGAACGCCAACGCGCTGTACGTGTGTGGCTTGTGCCTTTTCTACTGTGTACCCGTGTGTACCCGTGTGTACATGTGTGTGTGTACATGTGTGCGTGTGTACACAGTGACGTGCTGCGCATCGACTACACGAACACCGACGCGCTGCACTGCGTGGCCTGTTCCTCTAATACTGTGTACATGTGTGTACGTGTGTGTGCGTGTGTGTGGCCTTCATAGGTGCTCACGAACAGCACTTGTCCCAACAGTCTGCTAAGGCTATACGGGGGGATCTTTGTCGTTTTTTTGTGTACACAGCGACGTGCTGCGCGCCGACCCCACGAACGCCGACGCGCTTTATGTGCGAGGCCTGTGCCTCTACTACGAGGACATGATCGACCGCGCGGTGCAGCACTTCGTGCAGGCGCTCAAGATGGAGCCGGACCACGAGATGGCGCGACTCACCTGCAAGGTGGGGGCCACTCGCACACGCACACACACACACACACACGCGCTGCTTCCGCTTGTGTGCACGTACGTACGTGTGTATGTGTGAAGGTGCGGTCAACGCCATTGACGATTATCTGAACCGGTCCTGGGGCCTCCCCGAGGTCGACTCAGCCTGATGCAGTGCGTAAACATCGCCACTGGGGAGACAAAGGCGGCCGGGCATGGTGCTTGCCACCCGCTCCCTCGTGTGCCGCGACAGCCTTCATAGGCACTGCTCGCCAATGGCACTTGCCCCGACAGTCTGTGAAGCTTATACGGGGAGATCTTTGTCTTTGTTGCATGAGAATGTGTGGCGGAGGCTCGTGATGGACACTTACTGCTTGGCATTTGGAGGCAGGCACCTTCCAACAGCACCATAAGCCTCACTGCCCCCTCACTCCCGTCTCACCCACTTCCCACTACCGCCGCCCTCCGCCACCGCGTGCGTGCAGAACGCTCGTTTGCTGAAGCAGCGCAAGGAGGACGGCAACCGAGCGTTCAAGGAGGGGCGGCTGGAGGAGGCGTGCCAGCTCTACTCGCAGGCGCTCACCATCGACCCCAACAACCGCCTCACCAACGCCAAGCTCTACTGCAACCGCGCCACCGTCGGCATCAAGGTACGGCGCCGGCCGCTGTGCCGGTGGATGTGTTTGTGCTTTTGGTAATAGGGGTTATCGTGCCGGTGGTGGTGGTGCTGGTTTATGTTTCTTTGTGTGTGAATCTCTGGTTCTTTGGCAAATAGTTTCAGATGTGGACACGGTGGTGGTCTTGGTAATAATTGTGGTCATGGTAGTAGTGGCCTTGGTGGTTATGGTGGTCGTTGTGGCTGTAGTGGTGGTGGTGTGTTTGCGGTGTGGTGATAGTAGCATTATTGTTAGTGGCTGTAGAAGTGGTGGCAGTGGTGATGTTTGAGGTGGTTGTGGTCGCAGTATTAGTGGTGGTGGTGTGGTAATAGTGGCAATGCTGTTAATGGCAGTATAGCGGTGGTGGCAGTCGTTGTGGTGACGGTGTTTGTGGTGGGTGGTGGTGGTGGCTGTGGTCACGATGCTAACATAAGTTGCGTCACCCGGTGCCACATGACACCGACTGGCTGAAAGGTCATGTCATTAAAGTTGCATCACTTCCCGCGACGTCACAAAACTTTCGGATCAATCCCAAAAAAGCGTTTTTATTTCACAAAAATACGAAATTTTATTGTGAGGTTAAAATCCAAAAATCGACCATACACCATACTTTGTACTTTGTATTCGATTACCACTCGCGACCACCACCAGTGACGAAAATCCGAATCGTTCCTGCACCTACCCTCGGTCGACTTAGCCTCAGATGAGTACTTGGTGCGGTGTGTAAAAACATCGCAACTCTGGGAGACAAAGGCTGCCGGGCGTGGTGCTGGCCACCCACCCCCTGGTGTCAAGTGCCGACCTTCAGAGGTGCTCGCTTTAAACAGCGTTGTGGGATGGCGAGGGTGATGACTAACCTGGGGTGTGGTGTGACGAACCCTGTCGACTATTGGCTATCCCGGAGGAGAGGGTGATTAGCCCTGGTGATACTAGGTGCTCGCTAACAGCACTCGCACCCAACAGTCTGTTCAGGCTATACCGGGGGGGGGGGGGGGGTGTTCTTTGTGTGTTTCTGCCTGAGAATTCCTTCGATCGCGTCACATCCACGAACACACCCGTGGTGGGGTGGGCTCGGCTCCAGTCTTGGACTGGCTGACCCAGCTTGTAACGAATCCCTCCCGCGTGATGGCGCTGCATACTCCCCCGCGCCGCTGTCAATTTCCGCGGCACTTGCCAAGTCGAATCGGAAATAAAATAAAATAATCCAAAAAAACATTATTTTCATTTGCTCCGTTTATAACCCATTAATTTTTTTCTTGGGTTGGGTAGCAAAAAAATGAATCATTTGTTCGCCGCCACGACACCCCAAGGATGTGCAGGGTGATGCAGTATTTGAATTTGAATGGATTATTCGTGTTGTTTATTGTTGTGGATATTTTTTTTGTTATCGTCGCGCAATGTTTTTTTTGTTCGAGGGGGGCGTTCATCCGTCCAGTGTGTGTGAGGGTCAGGAATGTTGCTTTGGGAAAACACGGCCTCTGGTATATTTATTATAATAATTGAGCGCGTGCGATATTGGCGCTATCGTTCATACGGCGCAAGGCTGTCACCACGAAGGAAGGGTCGCTGCTGTGTGTCACCGTAGCGGCCTTGGCGAGGGAGGGTGGGCGATGTTTCTGTGCACGTATGTTGACCTTTTATCGCACCATATGTAGCCAACCGTGCTAATCGGAGGTGCGGGGGAAGAGTGCGTTCCCAATTGAGTAATTTGCGGTGCAACCTTTTTTTGAATTCGGCAACCTCGGACCGAGACATCGGCACACGAAGGACACCACCGGATCTGTCGCGTCCGCTGCGAGTGAAGCAGATGGCGGTAGTATCGCCACGGCTATTACAGCCGCGGCAACCGTGGCGGTTCTTAAATTCGGGTGTACTAATCGTAATAGGTGTTCGCTCACGGAACCTGCCCCAACACCCTGTTAAAGGTTCATACGGGGTGCGGGGGGGGATCTTCCTCTGTGTGGTGGTGCGGTAACGCCGCGCCTGCCGCTTCCTACCTCCAGCTGCGCCGGATGGAGCAAGCGATTGAAGACTGCACGAACGCTATCCTCCTGGACGAGTCGTACGTGAAGGCCTACCACCGGCGGGCACAGTGGTGAGTGGCTGGGGGGCTGAGCGACTGGGTGGCTAAGTTCAAGTTCATTTATTTGGTATAGCCCTGTGAGCCATTCGGCTCTTGAATCGGGTACAACCGCAACAAACAAAAAACAAAAGCATGAACAAGAAAACATCTTAAAGTGACTATGTGACTAAGTGCAAACAGAAAATCCAGGAAAAAAACCCAGCAAAAATTCCAAAAAAAAGCACCGTACACCAACGCTGTGTGCAAAAATCCCAGTGGGATGCAAGTCAAACATCAACAACCACAAGACAACTTAGATTAAGGCCATCAGTTTAACTCTGTACTACAACAAACAAACATGGCCAAACCAAAAAACTTTTCGAAATCACCAAAATAAAGGCATAAAAGCAATAAAACAGTGATCATAGGAACTGACCGAATTTTCACAATAAACGACATATACAACATGTACCACCAAACCCTGCAGCCATAGCTGGCTGCATGAGTCACTCCACAACATCAGGAGCATCAGTCGGAGCATCACATTTTTCAATGCACCTTTAAAATCAGCACACAATCAAAACACAGATCATACTTTGCAGCGGTCATCCAGAGCGAAACATTTAATTTTAGGCCACTGAATAGCAGTGGCAGCTGCTATTCAGTGGGCTAAGTGGCTGGTTGGCTGAGCGGTTGGGTGGGTGAGTGACTGTCGCTGGGTGTCTGTGTGATGGGTAGCTGGGTGACTGGTTGGCTGGGTAACTGAGTGGCAGGGTGACTGGTTGGGTAGCTCAGTCACTGAGTGGCTGGGTGGCTCAGGGGCTGGGTGACTGGTTGGCGGAGCCGCTGGGTGGTTGAGTGACTGTGGCTGGGTCGCTGAATGACGGTTAGCTGGGTGGCTGGGTGACTGGTTGGGTAGCTCAGTGGCCGAGGAGCTGGGTGGCTGGTTGGCTAAGCAGCTGAGTGAGTTAGTGACGGTGGCTGGGTCGCTGAATGACGGTTAGCTGGATGGCTGAGTGGCTGGGTAAGCGAGGTGGGTGAGTGGGTGGTGTAGGATGAAGACGAGGAGGATGAGGGGCACTCAGAAACGAGCGTCAGCTTGTCTCTTCACGCTTGCTCAACGATCGGCGGCGGCGTCTCTCGCTTCTCCGCGCGTGCAGTTACCGAGACACAGAGCAGTACGAGGAGGCGGTGAAGGACTTCGAGAAAATCTTCAGCATGGAGAAGACGAGAGGTGAGGAGGAGGCCTTTGGAGGTGCGGGTCGAGTGGCCACGCGATGTTCCGTGCTCCTCGAGCCGTAGCCCTGCAACTGGCTTATCGGCACCGACCAGGGTGGCAGATGCTAACGGTGATTTTCTTGCAGTGGTTTGTCTCCCGACGGCAAGGGTTTATGATAGCAAGGTCTCCGTGATAGCTTTGTATGATAAAATCGTCATCGAGTGGGTACTGTAGTATGTTTGGTAGGCTATGGGGAAATCGTAATCTGAGTTGGATATGCAGCTGATGGTTTCAGACCACAGTGCATATTGGAGATTCAGACTAATGCAGAGATCCATAGACTTGCTCAGAGACCCATAGACTCACAACGAGATCCACAGACTTATACAGAGACCCATAGACTCGCACAGAGACCCGTAGACTCGCGCAAAGACCCGTAGACTCGCGCAGAGACCCGTAGACTCGGACGGAGACCCGTAGACTCGCACAGAGACCCATAGACTCGCGTTGAGACCCGTAGACTCGCGTTGAGACCCATAGACTCGCACGGAGACCCGTAGACTCACGCAGAGACCCATAAACTCGCACAGAGACGCGCGGACTCGCACACCGCGTGATTCTGCCGTTGTTCGTCATCGCCACCGCCGCTGCTGCTGCTGTGATGGATGCGCAGAGAACAAGCAGCTGCTGCACGAAGCGAAGCTGGCGCTGAAGAAGAGCAAGAGGAAGGACTACTACAAGGTGCTGGGCGTGGACCGCAGCGCGTCGGACGACGAGATCAAGAAGGCCTACCGCAAGCGCGCACTCATGCACCACCCAGGTGAGCGTTGGGGTGGGGGGGCGCGTGGGCTGGTGGGAGATGTTAACTACCTCGCCCGGTATGCAGGAGTGCATGGGTTCGATCCCGACTCTGACGACGCCTGCTGCTGTATATTTGGAGTTTGGGTGTCTCTCTCGTGGCCCGTGGTCACGTGGATTTTTCTCCGAGTCCTCCGGTTTTTCCCCTCCACGTTTAAAATCAACGTTTCGAGTATTTTGCTGCTGTAAATGTCCACGTGACGACGATAAGCCACTTTGTTTGAGCTGTCATTCGTGATGGCCCGCTCGCTTCTGAAAAAGAGCCACACACCTCGGTGGGGGTAAAATAAAAATAGTTTGATTTTACAAGTGGGGAGGGAGCAGGAGAACACGGGTCATGTGGAGATGACAAATGCTAACACGTGGTGGTAGGGGGGGAGTAATG
>JAAXLI020001957.1:0-15112 GCA_014621495.2 Entosphenus tridentatus
CTCGCGTGTGCTCGCGTGTGCTCGCGTGTGCTCGCGTGTGCTCGCGTACGCAGTCGCTCGCTTGGTGAAACGCCGAGAAGGCGACGCACGTGGTCGCACGCCCGTTGGCTTGCCCGCGCAAACGTTCACACGTGCTCGTTTGCTCGAACGCGCGCTCGCGTTTACTCGCGCATTCGGATATTTGTGGGGTTTTTTTTGCGGTCCGTGTTTCTGACTGGGTGGGCGGTCGCTCCGTTTTCCGCATGCGCGTGCTGCACCCCGTGCCGCCCACCGCCGCTGCGCCAGGGAGGAGTGGATGCGGGCGATACAGACGGTGGCTGACCGGCTGGCGCAGCAGGAGGAGGAGAGGATGGACGTGACGGCAAGCCAACCCAGCGAGGGCCCGTGCACCGAGGGCATGGAGACCTGCAGCACACGGCCCAAGCCACGCGTGGTGCGCGCGCACGCACGCACGCACGTACGCACGTACGCACAAAGACGATGATCACCTATTTAGTCTTTACGGGGGATCGATAGGAAGCTGCTGACTGGAGCTATGCACGAGGTTGAAAACTAATTTCTTTAGAACTGCTTTTTGTGTTTGGTTGTCCTTCTCTCGCACCTCCGATTTAGCGCGGTTGGCTTCGTAGGGTGCGAAAGGAGTTCAACGTGCATGCAAACTTTATTGGGGAAAGGCACAAGCGTCTAATGAATGTCGACACCGCACTTGCGCACAGACGCATACATACGCAAGCGCACGCACGCAAGTGCATATGTATCCGAAGGCACGCGCACAGACATAATATGCACGCACGTTCATACGCACTCAAGTGTGCACACGTAAGAATGCACACGTAGGCACACGTAAATACATGAACACACATGCATGTGCGCATACACACACACACTCTTCTGCACATGGTCCCATCTATAGCGTGCTCGCTCAGTAGCTCAATCGGTAGCACGCCGAAATGTAGACCAGCTCGGAAGCACGCTGCTGGCATGCTGACCTCCTGCGTGTCTTGTGTTGGTATTCGGCAGACTATGAACGACTTCGACTACCTGAAGCTGCTGGGTAAGGGCACGTTCGGCAAGGTGATACTGGTGCGGGAGAAGGCGACGGGCAAGTACTACGCCATGAAGATCCTCAAGAAGGAAGTCATCGTGGCCAAGGTGCGCGTGGGCCCCTCGTGTGTGTGTGGATTAAACACGGCAAGTTGGCACAGCTGGTGCATTGGCCAGTCATCTCAGTCGACCCGTGGCACCTGGGCAGAGGTCGCAATCGGGTACCCGATACCCGTACCCTACCCGATACCCGGCTACCCGTACCCAGTCGGGAACGGGTACCCTACCCGTTTGCGACCCTGGTGCGGCTGGGTACGGGTAGGCTGTGAGTCACTGGTGAGTAACCGTTTGTCACTCATTTCCCAACGTCTTGTCTCTTCTCACAATTCAAGTTCCTAGAATCAACTCATCCACGCCGAAAACATGGCTTCATCTCAGAGGTCGCAATTGGGTACCCTACCCGATACCCGGCCGGGTACGGGTAGCCGGGTATCGGGTAGGGTACGGGTACCCGATTGCGACCCTGGTGCGGCCGGGTACGGGTAAGGAATCAAAACCCGTTTGCGACCTCTGCACCTGGGTCTGCCCCGTGACCTCCTGCCAGCGGGCGTTCCGACGCTTCACGTGGCCTTAACGTGCACATAGCCTGGCACAAGCGCTGTGGTGATGTCACAACCACTTAGTTGCACGTGCCGGTTGTTTTGGCTATGAGAGTGTGCGGTGGCACAGTGGTCTTAGTGCGCTGCGCTACAATCCCGGTCACCAGGGTTCGATTCCTGCTCGTGGCCAACACCAATGACTACTATCTGAACCGGTCCTGGGTCTCCCCTAGATCGACTCGGCCTAAAATGAGTACCTGGTGTGGTGTATAAATATCGCCAATAGGCGGCCGGGCATGGTGCTGGCCACCCACCCTCCCCGTGTGTGCCGTGCCACCCTTCCTAGGTGCCCGCGGACAATGCTTGCCCCAACAGTCTGGTAAAGGCTATACGGGGAATCCTGTGTCTTGTTGTGTGAATTGGGTAGTTTGTTTGTGTACCTTTGTAGGTCATGCGGTTGTAGACTTTGTTTTCCGTGTCATGCGGTTGTAGACTCGGTGTTTTCCGTGTCGTGCGGTTGTTGACGTCCCCGCCGGTTGTGCGGTTGACGGGTGTCGCCTGTGTGTGGGTGCTCGTTAGGACGAGGTGGCGCACACTCTCACGGAGAACCGAGTGCTGCAAAGCTGCCGACACCCTTTTCTCACGGTATGGAAACTTTAAACCATTTAAACGATCAACAAAACTTTTTTGTTACCAGATCAGGCCCGCTGAGCTTTACAGCGCTCTTTCAGAAGCGACGTGGCCACAATTGTTCAACGAAGTGGCTTATCGCGTGGTCATTTATAGCAGCCAAATGCACTGAATGCACGTTGATTTAAATGTGGAGGGAAAAACTGGAGGACCCGGAGAAAAATCCATGTTCACCTGGGGGGGGGGGGGAGGGGAGAGAGACACGGAAACTCCAAATATACAGCAGGTGTCAGGGTCAGGATCGAACCCACAACCTCCTCCATACCAGGCGAGCTTGTTAACATCTTGGCACCATAGAGCTCGCAGCTTTCGAATCCGAGGACTCGTCCAACATTTAAAATGTTTTTTTAATTCTCTAAAGCTGCCTGTACGACGCTGTGAACAATCGCGCAGTAATCTAAACTTGTGTTCATAGCGAAGTCATTCATTGTTGCCCCCTTTTACAACAAGGATGGACGGCTGATGTGTGAACTTTTTCAACCCACAGTTGCAAAGTGTTTTAAAAAAAATAGTCAACGGCTCTTCCTCCGGTAGCTACACACGTTGACTGTTTCCTGTTTTGTTCCGCACAACTGTTGTGACACTTCGGCGATAAGAATAAAACGCTCGCGTGACTTCCATGCACACCGTCGGCGATATCACTGCCGCACGACTGCAGTGCTTTCTTACTGGTAGGAACCTCCTGGTTACACCAGTCCACAGGGTGTTATTCTGTCCGTCCGTCATGCAGAGAGGGGCTCGGTGGGGAGGGTGTGGCTGGGTGGGGAGGGGCTGGGTGGGGAGGGTGGGGAGGGGTGGGGCTGGGTGGGGAGGGGCTGGTCACCCCATGGTGCCCTTATAAAACTCAACGTTTAACCTACTCACGCCGGCTTGTGCCCGCCCTCAGTCGGCCATATTTGCGGAATACACCACGCCACCGTTGACCCTGGCCATTGACCGAGCAACCAAACGTTCCTACCAGCTCCCTCCGCAGGAATGTGTTAATAACGCGCTGTAGTGACGTCCACTGGAGTGTGCGTTTGGCTGTTGTGGAACAGCGTGGCTGGCCTCACCCCTGCGGTAAGGTGGGGTGGGTGTGCAGCACCTTGTCCAATGTCCCCCCTTCCCCCCCCCCCCTGGTGCCTAGGCCTCGGTGTATCCGTGCCCTCATTGTGTGTTGGTTCCCCCCCACCCCACCATGCAGTCGCTCAAGTATTCCTTCCAGACGCACGACCGCCTGTGCTTTGTCATGGAGTACGTCAACGGCGGGGAGGTGAGGCTCCGGTGTGCGTGCGCGGTGTGCGTGCATTTGATGTACGAGTGTCGTTGGGGAGCGGCAGCACGGCAACCACCACACTGCGCTACGATCACGGGGACTCTCGTTCGTTTCGTGCTCGTGGCCAATATCAGCGATGAAAATCTGAAACGGCTCTGTGTCCTCTTCTAGATTGATTCGGCCTTAAACGATCTCATGGTGCCGTATTAAATCATCAGCACTGGGCAGACACAAATGTGGCCGAGCATGATGCTGTCCACACCCCCTTGTGTGCCGTGCTGTCCTTCATAGGAGTTCGGTAACGGCAATTCCCCCCAGCAGTGTAGTGCATGAGTGTTGTGTGGGAACGCTAATCCTGCAGTGTGTGTGTGTGTGCTATGTGCCTTTTGTGCTCTGCGCCGCCCGACCCCACAGCTGTTCTTCCACCTGTCACGCGAGCGCGTGTTCTCGGAAGAGCGCACGCGGTTCTACGGCGCCGAGATTGTATCGGCGCTCGATTACCTCCACACCGAGAAAAACGTCGTCTATCGGGACCTCAAGGTGAGCTACTCCCTCCTCATTCTCGGGCCTTTTGGGCCGTTGGGACATCGTGACGATTTCCTGGACGGATTTCTCCGCGCACCGCTCTGTTTGGGGCACACTCGTCAGCGGTGGAGTTTGCCGCGCCGCCGCCTAGCAGTGGATTCGCACGAGGGCCTTGGTGTCCTCGCACGTGCAACGTTTTTATTAAAGCGCTTCCGTCGTCGTTAAGCCAGCGGAGGGAGGTCGTGTCGGCACGCCGGCGGGGAATTTGAAGACGGAAACGGCGGCAGTGTTGGCCGCTGGGTCCGCTCGCTCGGTGTCTCCAGGGTACGATGGGGCAGGTTTTCCCGGTTCACAGCAGCAGGCGGAGTAAAACCGGACGCAGTGCCGCGGGTCCACGCTACTTTTACAGCGAAATCAAATAAAATCGGTCCCACTTTGTTTTTTTATTTTAGTTAGGGGGCTGAAAATGTTATTCCTTCCTCTGTTGGGCACCTGCTCACAATCTCCTCCTCTGTCCGCTTGACCCCCAACCCCCGATGCTGAAGCTTGAGAATCTGATGCTGGACAAGGACGGACACATTAAGATCACCGACTTTGGGCTGTGCAAAGAGGGCATCACGGACGGCGCCACCATGAAGACCTTCTGTGGCACCCCCGAGTACCTGGCGCCAGAGGTGTGTCACTGGACCCTCCCGCCAACAGCCTGTTTGTCCGAGTTATTCTTGCCCCCGAGTCTCCATGTCACCGCTCACTTGTGTTCATGTCGTCGTGTTCCTGTGCCAGCAAGTTTCGTGTCTCCGTGTGACCATGCAGTGTCCCCGTGTTTTTCACGTCCGCATGCGTCTCTTGTGTCATCAGGTTGCCGTGTTCTTGAGCAATCTTCATCCCCATGTCTCTGGGCTTCCTTATTTCCGTATCGCCATGTCCCCAAGGTCTGTCTGTCTCGGTGTCCCCCAGTGTTCTATTGGCCTTGTGTCTCCCCCGTACATTAATGTTTCCATGTATCTGTGGCATTGTTTACCCACGCATCTATCTTCCCCTGTATCTGTCCCCTTGTCCCCCGTGTCTTTCGGTCCAGATTTGTCTCTCCCTATCCCTGCTCCTACCCCTAACCTCAACCCTAATTATCTCTGTCATGGTCTAGGTGTGCATACGAATCCTAACTCTATCTCCTAACCATAACCCCAGTCGTGTAACCCTATTCCCAATTATAACCTCAGGCCTAACCCTCTCCCCCTTACTGTGTGTATCCCCAACTCTACTTTCTAACCCCCCCCCCTGAACACTCTTGCCTTGCTGTGTGTGTTCCTATCTCTACCGCCCCCCCTCTCTCCCCACCACCACCCCAACTCGCCTTGCTTCATCCCCCCAGGTGCTGGAGGACAATGACTACGGGCGAGCGGTGGACTGGTGGGGCCTGGGCGTGGTCATGTACGAGATGATGTGCGGCCGCCTGCCCTTCTACAACCAGGACCACGAGAAGTTGTTTGAGCTCATCCTCATGGAGGACATCCGCTTCCCGCGGACGCTCTCCAACGACGCCAAGGCCCTGCTCTCCGGCCTGCTGCTCAAGGACCCCAAAAAGAGGTGGCCCCCACTGCACGCCGAGGGGGGGGGGGGGCCTTGACCTCGTCGTCGCCGCGTAGGGGGCGTGAATGGGGGGGGTGCCCACCGTTTGAGGCCGTCCAGGGCTTGGGCTGACTTATTCAGCTGCTGTATGAATTTCCACGTGATTGATGAGCCGCTTTGTTGAGCTATCGTTTACATGTCCTGCTCTCTTCTAAAAACGAAGCGAATAGTTGGGCGGGCTTAACCTTCTAAAAAAAAAATTGTGTAAAAAATGAGTGCTTTGCTTACCTTTCCTAATACTTTGCATTCGATCGTGTTTTTATATTGTTTGTTGTGGTAACGTTCTGAACCGGCCCTGCCTGGATATCTGTGAAAAGCGCTTTACAAGCTCGTAGGATTGCTCCAGTTATCGCTAAGTGTTCTGCCCCACGTGTAGCCTCCTGGCGGCTGGTTGAGCCTTTGTCTCCGCCCTCGGCTGCTGTTTGCACGGTGCTCCTGGTGCAGGTGTCTCCCTCGCTCCGTGCGGGAGTAGATCAGAGGTCGCAACCGGGTACCCGATACCCGTACCCTACCCGATACCCGGCTACCCGTACCCGGCCGGGTACGGGTACCCGTTTGCGAACCTGGTGCGGCCGGGTACGGGTAGGCCGTGAGTCACCGGTGAGTAACTGTTTGTCACTTATTTCGGGTAGGGTACGGGTAGCGTACGGGTACCCGTACCCGGCCGGGTACGGGTACCCGTTTGCGACCCTGGTGCGGCCGGGTACGGGTAAGGAATCAAAACCCGTTTGCGACCTCTGGAGTAGATGTCTTCCAAAAAAAAAGTGGGCCCACAAAGCGAAATCGCACCACAGCCGCCTGCCGAGTAGCACGAATCGCTACACGGACGACATCCCGCGTCTGACCCTGTGCGGTTAAATTCAGACGGCATGGAGCAGATTAATAATAATTATTTATAGAGCGGCCTTAAAGAATCATTCTAAACAATACCGCGTATCCGTACGCGGTATTTAGCCGCGTATATGTATGCGAAATTGCAGGACCGGTTCGGGTATCGCTCTCTTCTATCTTGTCAGCAGTGGTTGTGAATCGTACTCGGGTGATGTGGTTTGTAACAACTTGCCGTTGCCCCCAGATAGTTATGGGGTAGATGCCACTCGAACAAGTAGCCGGTATTTATTTTGCGGTGCGGCGCGTGTGCAGTGCGGTGACCACGCGGTGTTCTGCGGTGCGGTGGTGACCCCCTCGGTGTGGCGTGTGTGCGGTGCCGCGCAGGCTCGGAGGAGGACCCGATGACGCCAAGGAGATCATGAGGCACAGCTTCTTTGCCGGCACCAACTGGCAGGATGTTTACGAGCGCAAGGTCGGTGCGGGCGGCCAGAACCGTGCGGTCGCGTCCGGGCCGGGCGTTCGGTCATCGTCGTCATCGATCGTGGCTTGCTATCGCACCTATTGCTCCGCTCGAACGAGCTAGACCGGACGAATGAAACTCTTGCTACGGAACTGGACGGAGCAAATGAGACGTACGGTACAGATTCATCGTTGTTATTTTTATGGTCTGTTCGTCTTGCCGAGCCAGGCGACCAAGCTGCTCCATCCGCAGTGGCGCAAAGTGAAGGCCACGAATCCACCGCCGGGTCTGGCAACAGGGGTCACTGGATAGTTTACGGTATAGTCTAGTTGCTGACAGTCTCTGGAGGGCAGGTTGTGGTCACTTTCGCCAGTGGGTGGTTGGGGGGCTGAGCCTGCTGGGCCTGGGGCAAATCTCACCGCGTGGGCCCTGCCCGAAGTATTACGTCTTGACACCGTGACGTCAAGAGCCTGGGCCCCCCTGAGCGTGGGGCCCGGGGCGGTTGCCCCAATTCGCCATCCACCCCTGGGGGTGGGGGGGGGGTGGCTCTTGACGTTGATCACCAGGCATGGAGGTTGGCTGCACACGGGAGCGACTGGCGCAAACGGACGAGGTGGAACTTGCGTAGAAATCGATAGAAGCGAGGAAAACTATAACGATTCGATGAATATTGTAGAGGTTACGGTTACAGCCCATTTTAAAGAGAAAGATCCTTTTTTGTTAGAGTCTTTAACAGACGACCTGGGGCAAGTGCTTGTTCGTGAGCACCGAATTAAGGCCGGCATGGCGTACGTCCTTGTCGTGGCGATGTTTACACACTGCACCAAGTACTCATTTGAGGCCGAGTCGACCTAGGGGAGGCCCAGGATCAGTTCACACAATTGTTACTGACGTTGGCCATCGGCGGGAGTCGAACTTGGGGGGCCAGGTTCGCAGCGCAGCGCGCTACACCGACGCTACCGCTCCCCACGTAAACACACACTCGTGTTCGGTATTGTACTCGCACGTACGCCAACGTATTAATGCACGTGCACGTGTCGCTCTGTCGCCCCCCCCCACCCACCCCGTGTAGCTGCCACCCCCCTTCAAGCCGCACGTGACGTCGGAAACGGACACGCGGTATTTCGACGAGGAGTTCACGGCACAGACCATCACTATCACGCCGCCAGACCGATGTGAGTAAGCACCTTCATCGCCACCATTGCTACCATTATCGCCACTTAATTCCCACTGGGCTTTACTATCGTCATCACCGCCAGCATGCCGCCAGACCGACGTGAGTGGCATCATCATCATCGTCGTCGTTACCGGCGCCTTTTTCTCCACCACCATCACCGTCAACATTACGCTGCACAGCTGTTATGAGTGACAACACCACCACCTCATCTACCACCACCAGCACTGCCACCGTGCCCGTGTATGTGTGTCTAAACCCCTCCACCACCACCCTGCCCTCTCCCCACCTCCGCAGACGACAGCATGGAGTCCCTCGACAACGAGCGGCGACCCCACTTCCCCCAGTTCTCCTACTCGGCCAGCGGCAACCAGTAGAGGCGGCGCCCGGCAGCACCGCACGCACCGGGATCTTGCCGGCTTCTTGCCTACGACCACACCTCCCTCACCCTCCCGCCCCCACTCGGCCATACCGCACCGACCCACCCTCCCATCTACGCCCCCGTCGACACCACGGAATGCCGTAAATACCCACGCCGTGCCGGACGGAGCAGCTGGCGGGGGGGGGCGGGGGCGACCTGGGGATGACGACCGTTGAGGGTGAGGTGGGCACGGTGGGTATGGGGGGGGGGGCAATCGTGGCACCATTTGCCGCGGAGGTTCGTCCCAGGCGCCCGTCGGGGGAAACGGTTGTTCGCACGAGGCTGTGTTCGGTTTTCGTTTTTTTATTTTTTTGTTTTTTTACTTTTACACGGCACGTTTTTTTTTGTGTGTATTTTTTTGAACTGGTCGGTGGGCACTGGGAAATTGAGCCCCCCCCCATCCCCCCCAGGGTTGTGGAAATGGCGGCGGTGGTGGCACGAGTGGACGCGTGGACAAATAGCAGAGCCGACCGTGGTTTTGTGCCGTGTGGGTAGGCAGCGTGCGCGACAACAAAAGTTCTTCCAAAAACGACGACAAGAGAAAAAACGACACCCCGTGCTTTCCCATTGACGCGACCGCGCTCCTTCCACAGCCACCGCTCGCACAACCACAGTGGCGATTCTAGCACACGGTCGTCTGCATGGGGGCGGGGAGGGGGGCCGGGGGTGGGGGGCCACCGAGCAGGCAAGCGTGACTATCTCACTGTGGTGGGGGTTTCCCACGCCCCTCCGCACACTCAATGCAAACCGTGGCGAGTTGGATCTGACTGAGAGGTCCGGTCCCTGGGGTGGGGGGGGGGGGGAGGGGGGGGGCTTTGGCGGGGGGAGGGGGGGTTCTGGTGTCGACCGTGCAGCCGCTGGTGGAATCCGTCAGAAGGAAGGAAGAGATGGCGGCGTGTGGGGGGTGGGGGAGAGGTTTCGCGTTTGCGAGTCGCCGCCACCTCGTCAACTTGAACTCAAGTGCCTCCCAAGCAGCCCAAGAAGTTGTCTCTGAATTGAGGGGCACTTGATGAAGGGGGGTGGGGACAGTCGGGGGGGCAGGGGTGCACTGCTGTTCATTCAAGGGTCCCGTACCCCGCCAGGTGCCCCCTGGTAGAAACCCCACTGTGGCAACCCCCCCCCCCCCGGTCTCCCCCCCCCCCCCCCCCCACCATCATGGGAACACTACCGTTACGACGACGCGCGTTACGACGCCGGCACCGTTCGGCGCGCTTTGCGCGAGCGTTGAACTTTTTGTTTGTTTTTTTTGTAAACACTACGGCGGCGGCGGGGGGGGGCACGGAGCCTTCGAAAGGCCGAGCCTCCGCGCTCCCCGGCGGAGGCGGCGACGACGAACGCCCCTCTGACGGTCGCGTCCACCGGATGACGTTCGCCGGATCAAGTTGTCGTAGCAAAAGAAAAAGAGGTGGGAGAGAGAGGCGGGAGAACACGAAAAAAAATCCTAATTTTATACATTAGAGTTAATCTGTGACGTTGCGTGCGTAACTATATAAATATACAAAAGTTATATCTGTATACAGTATATATATCACTAAATGCAGCCCGTGGCTCGGAGCTTATTTTTATGAGTTGCTGTAGGGGGGGGGGGGGCGATGCGATGGTGGGGTGGGCGGTCACGATAGCCGTTGCTGCCGCCGCCGTTGACCCCTCCGGCCGGGGTCGCGAAATTCGGCGGCGAATGGGTCTCGTATAAAAAGAGGTCGCGGTTAAAAGAGCAGCGGCTGGAGTCGACTCTGCCGCAGCCACTGCTGGCGCGTCGGGGACCTGCAGCTCGATGGAGCCCCTGGAGCGCGATCCCCTTCCTCTCCTCAAGCGGTGTCCGTTGGCCTACTCTTTCACACCGGCCAGACCGACCATCTTTCGAAAAAAATGTGGGAGCGCCCACACCAAACCCCCACCACACGCACCCCTTGCCGATAGTTGCGGCTGCCCGTTTATACTGCCGGGCGGCGAGAAGCTGTGGCACGTCATCGGTGTCCCACGGTTACAACTTCCCCATTCAGGATTGTGCATCAGCGATCCTCCTCTGGGTTGTCCCGGCGTGATGAACATCGCGCCGTGGCCGCATCCGTAGGTTTCGTTAATTACCGTCAAAAGGGCCGGCTCCGCTCGCGCGGTTAGCAGCTACGCGCGAGGGTTTGCGTGTGTCCCCGGGCTGCGTGACCCGGGGAGCGTGACCACAGTGATGGCTTTGTGTCGTGGAGATCATGCCGAATGGAGACTCCTCTCCTGCCAGTAGATAAGCAGCCGAAGTACGATTGGGAGGAATGTCACTCGTGTGCCAATGACCCGCCCGACCGTAACTCTAAAGTCGATTAAGTGTTTTCCAACTCTTAAGGTCGAATGCATTTTTGGCCTTCTGTCCGTGTGTAAAAATGCGGTCACGATAACCCTCGTGAAAGATTTATATAATTTAACCGGAAATTTAGACCCAAGTTTTTGATTGCTATTTATCGGGACTGGCTCTGGAGAAAAAAAAAAACGACCACTTTTTTCCCCCAAAGGGGGTTGCCCAAAGACCGTTTGCGCTCGAGTGCAGATAAAGCGTCACTGAGAGGGCTTGAGGCCCTTTCGGCCCGTGCGACGACGTCACACCGTGAAGTCGCCTCCTCTCCCTGTGACCCGTCGCCTTGCGCGGCTCGGAAGGTGTAACGTTATCATCTGCCATCGATTACTTTTGAGGACAAATGCGTTTAGAATGGGACGCGCGGAGCCGCAGCAGCTGCTGTTGGCATCGTTAAGGCCGCAAACGCAACGCTCCGTAGCTCTCCCTAAATACAACATCGTCGGGCCCTGATGGATCCACTGCTGGATGAAGGCCTCTCCCATGCCTTCACCATTTGTTGTTGTGGTCCTGCGATGTAGTGGAATCTGGTGGCGCGCGTGTTTGCGCAGGATCGTGCGAGAGACTGCGACGCCTCGCCGGCAGGCCGTCATCCAGCAGCGGATTTGATCGTGGCTGACGATTGGCGAGCGCATCTCGTGTGCGCGAAGGTCGCCGTTTAGGCAAACGGACGAATGCTGCGGCGCATTTTGGGGTGGCAGTCTCTGACTGGACGGTTAGCTACCCCCCCCCCCACCCCCTCCATGTCTCGCGCTCGCTTTTCTACTTTAACTTATTTTCTTTCCCCGCTCCGTGTTTTATATTTTCTTTTGTAAGGAAGAACCAAGTAAAAAACGCTCCACACGGCTTGCCTCTTGCATGCGTGGACGCATTGGGGCTCCGGAGGGTGGGGGGGGCCCGTTTAGTTAAATAACAAAGACACTTTTTTATTATTTGACGTTCACGCTGCAGCGTGGACTTGCCCCGATTTTCATACGAGCCGCTGCAGAGCGCGATGGGGGAGTGCTTCTTAACGTCACTTTGAAAGGCCGTGTTCTCGGTAGCTCGTTTGTTTTTTTGACTGCGCGAGGGCACACGGCGGTGTGCGGGTGTGTAAGCTACAGGGTAAAGAGCTGCTTGTTTGGGTTGCGTGGGGGGTGGGTGGGTGGGGGGGGTGGATCTTCTCTTTGCCTTTAAAAAAATTGTGCAGCTAAAATTAGTCTCGGAAAAAAAAGGTCAAACGTTTCACCGGCGCGCACTCGTCCGCACCTCCTCGTTCGGGTTGGATATTCATTCTGACCTTTCTCCTCCGTGGCTCATTCCTCGTGACTCATTCCTCCGCCCAATCATTCCGCCGGCTCGCTCGGAGCCACCGCCCACGGCTCCATTCCACTGCACTGGGGGGTTTGCCTTTTTTTGGCGCGTCGCACGGAGGCGGGCGGACGCTGCGTGCGAAAAATGCGACGGCTTAAGGAAGTCGCATTTCGGAAGAAGAAGAAGAAACCAAAGGTTGATGCCGTTTTCATTTCGTGCGCCCACGGCAGCGCGTGGACGGGGAATCTCCATTTTTGTCCTTGCGACACCGCGAGTAACGTGCGTGGCCTAGATTTTTTTCTGTTTTCAAATCTCCCCCTCCCCGCCCCCCCCGTGTTGGTGTCGATCAGCTGTCGGCCTAACGTGGCTTTGCTCCTCCCACCCACATTAAGCCCAAACGCTCGTTACTAAACAAATGGCACAATGAGGGCCCGCCGATTTAACGCCGGCGTGGTGGTGATGATCATTCCTGTGTTGGTCATCGGCTACGACTGAACTCTCCCTTCTCGCCTCGCCCCATGTGCTCGCGTTGGAACACCCCACCACACGTGGGCGGGGGGGGGGGGGTGAAGTGTGTAGGGGTGCGCACACGCTTTGGCGTTAATTTATTTCCAGGTAATTTTTCTAATAAGCCATTTTGGCTGCTCTCTCGAGCCAAAATTGTCGTGGTCGCGACACGATGATGATCGCGTGTCCATGAGAGGGGGGGGGGGGTAAGGGCTCAGCAGGGGGTGTTGGGATTGGTCGGACAGCGCAATGGGCTGTGACCATCGCAGGCCATCGGCGTTGATGGTGCCGCTGTCGATGCGGTAGGGATGGGGGGACGAGTGGCGCGGTGATCGTCCGGTGTGGGGGGTGTTTTTAACGGGTGTTCTACGCAGGTGAAGGCCGGTGTCGTGAAGGTCGTTTGCGATTGGTGGTGGCTGTGCGGCCGACCGGTGTTTGGAGACTGCGCTTGTCCAGTAGCGCTTTGGCGATTGGTTTGTGTGCGTGCGTGCGCGTGTGGGTTATGATGAATGTTTGCGAACGTTTGTTATGATCGATTTGGTTTTGCGCGTGCGGGGGGAGTGTGGTGGCGGTGTTGTTTTGGATGGCTGTTAGCGGCGGGGTGTTTACGGTGGTTGGTTGGAAAGGGTGCTGTGACGGTGGCTTTGGGGGGGGGGGGGGGGTGGTTGGTGTTGTGGCGATGGTTTGGAAGGGCCGTTATCCACGGCTGCTTGCAAGGAAGGGTGTTTGGGACGGGTTTCAGCCATCGGCGTTGGCTGTTTTTTTTTGGTGGGGAGTTGTCCCGGTGTTTTGGGACTGATCGATGCAAGGGTCATCGGTTTTCTGCGGGGTTGAGTGGGACGGGTGGTAATCGGGATCCGTCTACTCGCCCCCCTCTCATTCAAAAGCATGACAAATAGGAACCAATATCTGTTCCCCCGTGTTTTCGGAATCATTTCCTGCAGCCATTGCCCACAGAAGCTGCGGATTAGTTAGATGGAGCAAGTTGGCGGGGGGCCACTCCTTAAACGATGTATGGGATCACTTTGTGTTTGTGGGGATTTTTTTTAGCTACAGGTCACCCAGACTTATCTTTCGAAGTTTTTTTCCACCACATTCCAAATGCTTCCACAGCTGCTTCAAAGCCGCCCAGTGAAATGCACTTTGAGCTCACGTATATATATTTTGTTGTGCGTGTTTTGTATTATTATTATTATTATCGGGATCGTCGTCATAATGTCGTTAGCGATCGCAGCCGCGGCCCCCAACTCAGCCGAGCGTCGATCGCAAATCGAAATCATGTGTGGCCGCGACTGCCAATGCCGCTTGGCGCGACATGAGGGGGAGTCGAGGGTGACGTCCACCTGGGTGGGGGGGGGGAGAGAAGCCCCAGTCCCAGTGTCTGCCAGCCGGTGTTGGGGGAGTCCAGGAGGGCCTTGTGGTGGACGTGGCCGCTTCCCGCACGGCTGGTGGTGGTAAAATACCGCCGCGTAG
Organism: Entosphenus tridentatus; assembly: GCA_014621495.2. Lineage (NCBI taxonomy): Eukaryota > Metazoa > Chordata > Hyperoartia > Petromyzontiformes > Petromyzontidae > Entosphenus > Entosphenus tridentatus. The sequence continues at coordinate 14,246 of JAAXLI020001957.1, forward strand.
ACGAATTTTCCTGCCCAACCTAAAGCCAAGTTTCTTTTGTAGTGGACAATTGGCTCGGCGTGATAATTTACGGGAGAGATGGGGTGGGGGAGTGGGAACCTCTTTCGTTACCGGGGGGAGCTGAATAGGCAGGCAACCACACACACGCGCGTGTCGGCGTTATCCAACAACGATAGCGCAAAGAATCGTGTGCCTGTCGACGGATGTATAAAGAGGCCCTCGCAGTGACGGGAGCGGCATGAGCGCCGCACTGAAACTATGAGCGGCGTGCGCGCGTGCGGTCGGAAATATTCACACGCTTGATTGCGATATAGTGCCCACGAAGATGCGTGCGGTGATGGATGAACGTCGTTTGTGTGGCCGCGTTGGTGAAGAGGGGGGGGGGGACGGCCCATGATGTGGCCGCGTGCCGTGCCCGGCCCGTGGGCTCTCTCCCGGGTACCCACCGTGCGATGCATCGGGAACGAGGCAGGTGACGCTGCAGAAGAATAATTGACCAGGAGTTGGGGTTACGAATACGTTTAGGGCTACCAAATTTGGCTTGAGTGCCGTTTGTCATCCGTTGTTGTTTGTTGTTCTTGAGTGGCATCGTTTCCCGTCGCATCGTTCAGACCCGAAGCCGTGCAAACTCCAGCAGCAGCAGCTTTGCCACCGTATGTTGCTCTCCGCCCCGCGAGACTCGTACGGAGGCCAACGACGTAGCGAGAGAGAGGGAGCGTGACGGGAGAGAAGGCCGCGTTTGTAACCCCCCCCCCCTTGTGTTTATAGAGAATCTCTGATGAAGCTGCTCCTGTGGAGCACAGTGCTGGGAGGAGGGAAGATTTCAATTTGAAAACAAAATATCGATGGCGTTTAGCAGGGAACTAA
>JAAXLI020001958.1:0-12968 GCA_014621495.2 Entosphenus tridentatus
CAATGCGATAGGATTCGTGCAAAACCCTCCACTGGCAAGCGGCCAGTAGGGGCGGGTGAGGCCTGCGACAGCTGCCCAGCACCAGCCCCCCCCCCCACTCAGTGGCAGTGCAAGGGGAGAATGTTCACGGCTGATACATTTCACGTGTGCCGACTGATATAGTAGCCACGTTTACTTACCGACGAACTGTGCACCCTAACAGAGATCGATTACAGCAAACCACATTTCGCCGTCGTTCAAGTCGATGTCAAGACAACTTCATGGAATTCTATGTCAATGAAGCATCTTCCAATTCATTCAATTACATATTTTTCTACGTTAAGAATATCAATAACATTAATACATGCTGACCATAACCCTGAAGTTCGAGAGTTATGGTTGGTACTTGTGCAATAGAATATATATAAAAAAACAACACACCACGCACGATGCCGTGCTGTACTATATACACATCACCGTAACATGCCCGTGCTCGCGTTCCCCACGACGCCGCTCCTGATTGTTCTGCGTCCGAGTCGCGAGTCGTGAGTCGGTCTGCGGTGAAAGTCGAGCGGTGACGGAGGTGGCAGATCTCTGGCGGGCAGGCAGGCGCTCGCTCCTACGCACGTGCGCTCGCTCACACGCGCGTACGCTCGCTCACACGCGCGCGCGCTCGCTCACACATACGCGCTCTTGGGGTGGTGGAGTCCGCGAACTCCGCTGCTGCTGCTCACGGACGAACGAACGGAGCCTGGCACGCCGGAGATGGAGATGCCGGCGCTCCTCCCTGCGGCGCGAGCCCCCCGGGCGGAGCGCGCAGGAGGGGGCCCCTCCACGACGCGCAGCCCCCCCACGCGCCCGTCGCCGCACGACCTGCGAGCGCACGGCACCGCGGGCGTCAGCGCGCGTGCCCAGCTTGGAGTTTGCGCGGACGGCGAAGCCGGCGGATCGCCCTGAATTATCAACGAGTCATTTGCACCTGCAAGGGCGGGCGCCGTGCACGAAACGGCGCCATGCACGCCGTGCACGAAAGAGGAACGGTAGCCAAGCGCCGGGTGGCAGAAGAAGAGCCAGAGAGTATGTAAAAAAAGCTAATTCGGATGAACATTTTAAAACTGATTCTAGATTTGAAGCTTTCGTGACTGCAAGGATTCATATTCTTAGTTCTTTCGGTAAAGTCACGTAGGTAAAAAATGAAATAAATTTACCTACGTGACTTTACCGAAAGAACTAAGAATATTTAAAAACTGGTTCGGTTTCAAGGTGTCACTGCTCTCCGACAGGAGCCAGACCACCGCAGCTCTCTGGGACTACCGAGTGGGGGGGGGGGGTCACCAGGGGGAATTCCACTCCCAGTGGGGGTCACACCACAGTAGACATCCAATCACCCCCCCCTCCCCCCAGAAGGCATCTGAGATCAAAGTACGCATAGAAGGGCACAATCGGCAGATCTAAATGAAGGAACCCTGCCAGGATTGAATTCCCTCCTGAATGCACAAAGTGCAACAAGCCCTCACAAAGGCCTTAAATACGAGCCACGTGATCGTGCATTGCACTCGACTAGCCACAGCCAGGAGCCAGTGCAGAGAAGCAAGATCACAGTTCAGTTCATGTCTCAGGTGGAGCCCTGTGAGCCAAGTCGAGACCGCCACAGTTCCCCGGATTCGAGGGCGTTGACTGAGCCCGTCATCCCGTCGTCCGGAGTCGATTAAAAAACGCGTGCCACTGTGTGTATGGGGGGGGTGACCCGACAGTGGTTGCCCTCCTGTCGACCGACTCAACGCGCCCGCTGAAGGCGAATGCGGGAAATCCCCCGTCCGCCGAGGGAGCTCGGAGTCGTGAACAAACGAAGCGCGAGCGCTCAACCTCGACCGCTCGTGTTTGAGCGGAGAAGTCGCCGAACGTTGTCGACTCGGGTCGGGCCGCGAGCCCCCTGCAGATCGACGGACAACGCCCCCCCAATAGAAGCTTGTGCGCTGGGGGGGGGTGGGGGGGTGGTTGGTGACTGCGCGTGATACTCACTGGAAGACGCGGGGTGTCGCGTGGTATGGCTGCGCCGCCGATGATTCGCGCTGCTGCCTGCAGGCGGCGCACAGGAGGAGGCCCCCGCCTAGTAGCACGAGGCACGAGCCGGCCCAGCCGACGTAGAGACCAGAGCCGTACTCGTACCTGCGGGACACACAGACAGAGATCCAGCCCCACCGCGTGTAGCCAGGGGGCAAGCGACGTTAGCGAGGAGCACCTACGAAGGGTCGGCGCGGCACACGAGGGGGTGGGTGGCCAGACCGACGCCCGGTCGTCTTTGTCTCGCTAGTGGGTACTCATTTGAGGCTGAGTCCACCTATGGGAGGCCCAGGACCGTTTTAGATAATCTTGGCTGGTGTTGGTCCTGAGAGGGAATTGAACTCGGGTTACCGCTCCCCACACAGGGACCCACCTCACCACACGTACAGGACGACCACCTTGACCGGCGCATTGTGGCCCACGAAATTTAAGGATGTGGAATCTCCGAGGCCGGCTCAGGGATGTAAACGTGACATGGAGCGCCAACACTCCGCGCGCTAATTTGAGCGGTAAATCACTTTGAATTGTGTTTATTATTATTTTTTCCCTACTACATGACTTTACCGAAAGAACCAAGAATATGAATCCCTGCAGTCACGAAAGCTTTAAATCAAAAACTTTGAATTGTGTTTCTTTTTTAGTAACAAAATCACCTGGTGGATCCTGGGATCACAGGGTAAAGGGCAGGTCAGGAAACCTCGACTGGTTTGTTGTTGGAGGATGATTTTTTTTTTACAACGTGGTGGAGCCTTAAACGACGAAGAGGAAAGGCTACGGCTGTCGATGCGTTAATAATGGAACCTCCGTTCGCAAATATAGCGAAGCAAACGCCCAACAAGCAGCAACGTAAGGATAGATTGGTGTACGTGAAGGGAATGTACCAAACGCTCAGGCCGCTTACCACAGCAGCCTGCGTGTGCTATACGGGGAGAAGTTTGTCTTGTAACAACAACAACAACACAAATAATGATTATATTTATATTGCATCTTTCATCAAGGGTCTCAAAGGTGCTGTACAAAACCGAGCGGCGTGCACTCAGCTGAACGATAACTCGTGAAACTAAACAATATGACAGAGCGAGAAATTGTCGTGGGTTCGATCCAGAGCCTGACGCCTGCTGCTGTATATTTTGACTTTGCCTGTTCTCCCCGTTGTTGCGTAGATTTTGTTGTGGGTCCTCTGGGTTTCCCCTCTATATTTAGAATCAACATCACACGTTTAGGGCATTTGGTTGCTGTAAATGTCCACACGCCGATAAGCCATTTCGTTGAGCGATCATTTGTGGCCAGGTCGCATCTGACAAAGAGCTGCACAACTCCGTGGGCCTTACCTGGTAAAATAAATGTTTTTTTATTGATTTAAAGCTTTCGTGACTGCAAGGATTCACATTCTTGGTTCTTTCGGTAAAGTCATGTAGAAGGGAAATAATAAAATAATATTATGGTCACTTTTTATTGTTTTATATACATTTTATTTTATTATTTCCCTTCTACGTGACTTTACCGAAATGTTTTGTTGTTGTTTTAAGTTTAGTTTGGGGGGGGGGGGGTCACACGGGGAACAGCTCGGTCGCCCATCGACCGAAGCATCGGCGTGGAGACGCAGGGAATGCCTGCGTCCCGAGGTCACGGAGTCACTGGGGGGACACGTGTGTGCCAGCGGTAGCAGCAGCAGCAGCGTTTTCGAAAGATGAACGAGCGTGCAAATTCGCTCACCTGGCTCCGATGAGATATGGATCGTAGAAGTCGATGGTGACCGCGTGCGCGTAGTAGGACACAGCCGTGACGGCAGCCGCCCCTGCTCAGGGAGAGGCAAGTGGGGGGGGAAGGGGAATGGAAACAATCGTCACGGTAATAATCACGATCACAACGATAAGAGCGCGAGTAACGCGAACAGATTTCGCCATGCGGCGGTGGGCGAATTGACATTCAATCACGACTCGTGAGCAAAGTCAAAGGGGAGTTTATTTTGGCGATTGTGTTTCACACGTTTATGGTTTTACCCAATAAGTTGATCATTTTCTTTCGCTCCGCATAAAACAATTATGTATTGTGGGAGGATCAGGTGTGGCGGTTACGAACTCCAGGATTCAATGTACAACTCCTCCCCCCTTAACTTGTATTTAAGAACTTGTATCTTGGAATTTTTGCCACACTTGATACAGTAAATCTAGCTGCGACGGTCCCACCTCAAACGTCGTAATTTATTATTTTATATTATTTCTATTATTACTTTTATTAATTTTAATTTTATTTTTTACCTACGTGACTTTACCGATAAAACCTAAGAGTATGAACCCTTGCAGTCACGAAAGTTTCAAATCTAGAACTCGTCTAAAGAGCCTCGGCACCATACTCTACGAGAACACGTCGTTTGATCACCACGTGCAAAGAAATGTCGTCATGTCCTGCAATTTGCAATTTTCATATCAGGGCTCTATGACACATTCGACCGCCATTGAGTCGTGACGTGACCAACACGGTGGCGTGTCGCAGAGTATCAACAAGGCTTGATTATTGCGAGCCCACTCGCTGCAGAGGTGGGCTCAGGATAAACGTGTAACGACGTCAATGGGCCGTTCTATGGCGACAGTGGGGCTACTATACACAAGAGGTCAGCTTGCGGATGTCACGAGGTCGGGTCAGGACATGACAGTTTGGGTGAACCCGCGAGAGCACGTGACCGGACGAGGGGGCACGGGGGCCCCCAGAAGGGGGGTTGAGCGGGCCACGTGACGTGGACCCAGACTCGTCGCGAAGGATCGAGAAGGGGGCGTGACCAGGGGCGGGGCCTGGTCGAGTCACAGGAGATAGAAGCCGGCAGAGGTCGCAAACGGGTTTTGATTCCTTACCCGTACCCGTACCTGGCCGCACCAGGGTCGCAAACGGGTACCCGTACCCGGTCGGGTACGGGAAGCCGGGTATCGGGTAGGGTACGGGTATCGGGTACCTGATTGCGACCTCTGGGATGAAGCCATGTTGCAGGCACGGGTGGGTTGATTCTAGGAACTTGAATTGTGAGAAGAGACAAGACGTTGGGAAATGAGTGACAAACGGTTACTCGCCAGTGACTCACGGCCTACCCGTACCCGTACCCGGCCGCACCAGGGTTGCAAACGGGTACCCGTACCCGTACCCGGTCGGGTACGGGTAGCCGGGTATCGGATAGGGTACGGGTATCGGGTACCCGGTTGCGACCTCTGGAAGCCGAGCCCCGAGAGGGAGCGGGGCTGTTCAACCCGGGAAAGAAGTCGGCTTCTCCGGTCCTCGCTCTTCAGTCTCCATATAGGGAATCCGATCAAGTGGTTAGGGGCCGTCCATAAATGACGTCACGCGATTTTGGACGATTTTTGACTCCCCCCCCCCTCGTCACACGGCGTCACAAAAAGTCAGACCCCCCACCCCTCAATTAAATAGTCACAAAGCTCCCCCCCCCCCCCCCCCATTCCCCAAAACCATATTTCCATTTTGAAAATAAAACATGCTTCAAATCGCTTTAAACTATTGTCATTGTAGTGCGTATTTAATGTGGCACTGCACTCTGATGTTGTAGGAGAAAACATTTATTAAAAAGTAAATTTAATTAAGTAGAACGCGTTGTCTATATTTTTTTTAAAGTGGCGCATTTTGATGTAACGTCACATTTCTCAAACCACCACCCCCCCCGCGGCACGCGCCGAGACAAGTGGGGGACCCCCCTCCCCCCCTAGGTGCGTGACGTTATTTATGGACGGCCCCTTAGGTGGTGAGGAACGGTGGCCACCACCTTACGTAGTTAACCTGTAATGTGCATAGTCGCTCGGAATGTTGGTTGTGTTAGAGAATTAAAAGTGTTGCCTCCCAGTCTTGGCGTGGGCCTGATTTGACCCCACTACAAATGTGGGCGAAGCAAAGGTCGCGTGCACAGCCATTGCCCTAGATGTTTTGAAGATATCACGGAATCCCAGCGGAATACGTGGGACAGTCGTTGAAGGCGGACTTAAATCAAAATGATTAAGTAAACAGGCGGAGCAGAGTGGCTTGGAGTGTTTGGCTGGATCCCCTTTCCCACGTGCGCGTGTACGCGTGTACGTGCGGTGGTTAGCGTGGTTGTGGGGAGCGGTAGTGGAGTGGTTAGATCGCTGCGCTACGAACGCGGCTACCCGAGTGCAATTCCCGCTCACGACCAACATCAGCCATGAATATTTGAACCGGTCCTGGGCCTCCTGTATGCACATACGTAGCCGACCGTGCTGACCGCCCACACCCCACGAGTTTCGTGCCAGCCTTAATAGGTGCTCGCCAACAGCACTTGCCCCAACGGCGTGTTAAAGGCTATACGGGGGAGCTGTGTCTTTGTGCGTGCGTGCGCGAGCGAGCGAGCGTGCCTGAGAGCATGTAGGCAATGCCGCTGAAGAGAGACATGTGCGCCTTGGACTTGGCGGTCAAGGGCCCCACGTGTGTGCACTTCATGCCGAAGAGGGTGCAGAGGGCGGCCAGCCCGCCGATCACCACCGACGAGACCATGAGGCCCTGGCACGCGCGGATGTACACTGCACGGGGGTCGGGGAGGGGTGGGAGGGGGGGGGGAAAACAGCGGGTCAGCGGGAATTGATTCGTGCCGAGATCTGGTAACGGTATTGTTGTGTTGAATCTCATTACGGGATACTGCACGGTGTTGGTCGACCTCGTCTGACTGAGAAATATGTCTGAGTTCGGTGTACAGTCGGACATCTGGAAACCCTAGGATTGCCATTTCGAAGATATTCCCCTTTAGTGCCCAATTAGGGCGTGGCTAAGATGCTTGGGAGCGACGGAATAAAGTCCCTCTGTGGCAGAGGTCGCAAACGGGTTTTGATTCCTTACCCGTACCCGGCCGCACCAGGGTCGCAAACGGGTACCCGTACCCGGCCGGGTACGGGTACCCGTACGCTACCCGTACCCTACCCGAAATGAGTGACAAACGGTTACTCACCGGTGACTCACGGCCTACCCGTACCCGTACCCGGCCGCACCAGGGTCGCAAACGGGTACCCGTACCCGGCCGAGTATGGGTACCCGTACGCTACCCATACCCTACCCGAAATGAGTGACAAACGGTTACTCACCAGTGACTCACGGTCTACCCGTACCCGTACCCGGCCGCACCAGGGTCGCAAACGGCTACCCGTACCCATACCCGGCCGGGTACGGGTAGCCGGGAATCGGGTAGGGTACGGGTATCGGGTACCCGGTTTGCGACCTCTGCTCTGTGGCCATCTGTGGCCGTGTTTCTAGCGGAAAGTGAAGTCGCGTGCCGGGACCGTTGGCTACCCACCCGGGCCCACACCGTGACCCCGCGTGCCCTCACAATGTTGCATCTCGCTGGCAGTGCTCTCTCTCTCTCGTCTAATCATCACCGTTGTCACCAAATTCAATGAAGACGGCCTTCAACTTGAGTCCTGCTTTTGGAGGGGCGGGGGGGGTGACTTGGCCCTCCCTCTCTCCAAGCAATGAGCATCACTTTGTGAGGAAGTCAACAGTGGGTCGTCTTTGGATGGACTCATCCCTGCCATAGGAACGTGGAGTCTCCACCACTGGCTGAAGGCTATAAACAGGAGGTGAGTACCAATGCCTCGATGCTCGTGTGAGCAGCAGCAGAATATAATTGTGACCTTTTTCTCTTTAATCTGAATCTGAATCTTTGTTTAGCCTGCAGGAAGAATCCGATGAGCTATGAAGCTCTTTTTCACAGATGTCCAGCAGGGGCAGGTCAGAAAGTTACAACAACAAACAGTACAAAGACGCGATAGGCAAAGTATAGGAAAGGAAAGAAAATCACTAAATATAAAAACGTATAAAATGCATAAGGGGCCGTCCATAAATGACGTCACGCACCTAGGGGGGGAAGGAGGTCAGACATTTGTGACGATGTGTGACGAGAAGGGGAGGGGGGGTTTGAGAAATTCGCAACTTGAAATACATATAAACAATATAATTGTTATAACAACACTAATTTTGTATTAATTTTCATTATTAACTATTTTATTATTGAAATTTACTAAGGTCACCTTTTATTTATTCCATGAAGGAGCATTTTGCATCTCCATGGGAGAATGGAGAACCATAAATGTGTTAATTTTTTTTAATGATTGTTATTAAATATTTTTATTTCAATGAATCTACCAGGGCTTTTCAGTCTGTGGAATGAATATGTGATAGTTATAATTGTACTCTCCATTTTGCTTTGTTCTACTACAAAGTTTCAAGTATTTTTTTTTATAGTTATAATATATTTTAATATTTTATAATTATAAGAGAATTTGAATATAATATTCTTAACATCTGCAGTTTTAGTTAGACGTTGAATATTTTCAAGTGAATTCTATGCTAAATTTCAGCTTTCCAACACCTCCTTTTTAATACGTGTTTTCTCCTACAACACCAGAGTGCAGCGCCACAATAAATATGCACTACAATGACAATGGTTTAAAGCGATTTGAAGCATGTTTTATTTTAAAAATGGAAATATGGTTTTGGGGGGGGGGGGGCAGAGCTTTGTGACGTCATATTTGAGGGGGGGTCTGACTTTTTGTGACGCCGTGTGACGACGGGGGGAGGGGGTCAAAAATCGGCAAAAATCGCGTGACGTCATTTCTATACGGCCCCGAAGTAAATAAATTCCTGCCGATTTAGAAACATCAAATGCAAGCTTGGGCAAGGCAGAAAAAAACAACAACAATACCAGACCACAATAAGACAACAACACCCAGTAGTCCCTCAATAGAATTACACATTAAGGTTGAACTATCGATGCAGCGTTCGGGGGTAAGGATCAACGTTTTAAAACACAAGAATAGGTTTTACCCTTTCTGGCGATGAAACAAGAGTTGTGTTCAGATGTTCAAACACCAAATAGGAACATTTTGCAAGCAATAAAGTTACTGCATCAACCACACACAGTACTTGTGGTGAACATGCATAAACAAACATCCTCTGATAATACCAGTGGCAAAATATAGTAATAGGTTTTTATCCTTTTAAACTGGCGTCATCTGGTCCAACACCAATGGAGACTAGGCTCTAAGAAAAGCTGTCTCGGGTGTGGACCAATCAACTTCAAGGACAGTGCATATCATTATCAGAGTTGTTTCTTTTTGTTTGCATTTTGACTGCTTGTGTTGTAGTTATTGCAAAACATGATGCCTTGTATAAAGGTGTCAGTTTTGTACCAGTTGAAAGGGTAAAAACCTATTACTATCCTCTGATAAATTTAGATGGCATTGTTCTTGAAACCGATTGGTCTACAGCAGAGACAGCCTTCTTGATGGCCTCGTCTCACCGGTGGCAGACCAGAGAACGCCAAAAGGCGAACACTACATACTTGGAAGCTGGCACAAAGAACACATTCCTGCGGAGGGAGCTGGTAGGAACGTTGAGTTGCTCGGTCAATGGCCAGGGTCAACGGCGGCGTGGTGTATTCCGCAAATATGCCCGACTGTGAGGGCGGGCACAAGCCGGCGTGAGTAGGTTAAACGTTGAGTTTTATAAGGGCACCACGGGGTGACCAGCTCCTCCCCACCCAGCCCCACCCCTCCCACCCCCCACCCAGCCCCACCCCACCCTCCCCACCCAGCCCCTCCCCACCCTCCCCACCCAGCCCCTCCCCACCCTCCCCTCCGCACCCAGCCCCACCCTCTCCACCCAGCCCCTCCCCACTCAGCCCCTCCCTCCCCACCCAGCCCCTTCCCACCCTCCCCTCTCCACCCAGCCCCACTCCTCCCATTTCTGGATGCACGACGGACGGACGGACGGACACAATAATCCCCCGTGGGCTGGTGGAACCAGGAGGTTCCTACCAGTAAAAAGGTCCCATTTGGATCAAAGTCACGAATCACATTTGCGAACGCGCCTGTAATCCGACGCTCATCGTCCGCCCGTCCCTCCGTTGGGCACACTCACCATCCAGGTCGAGCATGGTGAAGTTGGGCTTGCACTGCATGCTGCCCATCGCGTTGGCCGTGCACTGCTTCCAGAGGCCGTGCGACACCCAGGAGGCCGTCATGAGCGACTTGGCACGGCTCGTGATGCGCCACTCGTTGGACGCCGTGCACACGATGACCCCCACGAGGCCCACGAAGGCCAGCGAGGCCCCGAGCACCTGCATGCCTGTGACGGCCATGAGCTGAGCGACCTTTCCCCCGCCCTCCGGGATGGACGGACGGACGGACGGAGGCAGGGAGGGAGAGGTGGCTAGGGGCACCCCGACTCGCGCTCACTGACACACGGGGACACAAAAGGCAACAGGTGTATCCTCGTGTATGGAAAATAAGAATAGGCTTTACCCTCTCTGGAAATAAAACCGGAGGTGTTAAGATGTTCAAACACGAAATAGAAACATTTTTCAAGGCATCAAGTCTGCATTAACCACGCAAACTTGTGGTGAACACGCAAACAAAAACATGCTCTGATAATGAATGTATGGCGTTGTCCTTGAAAGTGATTGTCCTACACCAGAGACAGCCTTCTTGAGGGCCTAGTCCTGACAGTGTCAGACGATAAAACGCCTAAAGGCGAACAGCACTAGGACAATGCACTATCAGGGCATTTGTATCGAGCAGCTACAAAATGGGTCTCCCTTTCGCCAGTATCAAAGTATGAAAAAAATATGAAGAGGTTTTAACCCTTTCTGGCAAAAAAAATGTCTCAGATGTATCCTCGTTAAGCCTTGTGCGGACTCCTGGGGGACGTGTTCCTGGTGAGGGAGGGTGGGCATGGGGAATATCGCCCTGCCACCTTGAGATTCCAAAACTTCCTATTGTAAACTAAACTTTATTTTTATTTTACCAGGTAAGGCCCACTGAGCTATACAGTGAACCCTCGTTATTCGCGAGTTCTGGATTCGCGAGTTTCGCATTATTCGCGAGTTACTCAATGTCTACCAATTCCATATTCGCGACCTGCTGGACTCCAGTATTTGCGAGTGTAAGTAGCGCCAGACCATCGACACGTATTTGATACGTACTGTAGTTTATATGTACTGTACTTTATAGGACTCTACTTGCTTGTTAATTGCCCTTAATCATGGCTCCCAAGCATCCACTGGGAGGGGAGAGAGTGCGTCTGCACTTTGCTCTCTCATTGCATCTTCCGAGGAATCCGTACTGAATTTCTCACCATCACCACCACCTCCATCGTTGTCAAATCATGATCATCATAGGTAATTAAAACACACATTGTTCTTAATAATTTATTGTAGTCATTGTTACGAAAAAAAAACATCCATGTTCACTCATACCAGGACCTTAACCCCATTTTTCCCGTTGAACAAGGTTTCTACATCCAACGAAGTGGCTTATCATGTCGACATTTTTGCAGCCAAATACTCGAAAAGCATGTTTCTAAATGTAGAGGGAAAACTCGGGAGAAGCCGGAGAAAAATACACACGACCACGGGGAGAGAAACTCGGAAACTCCACATTTATAAGCATCAGGGTCTGGATCAAACCCACGACCTCCTGCATACCAGGCGAGGTAGTTGACATCTCCTAGCCACCGTGGCGCCCCATTGATATTGTGTTGATATTCGCCAGAGAAGATACGTTATTGACAAGCAGATAAACCGCTCGGAGTCGTGGAGCGGAGCCAGGGTGTCGAGTGCTTATCCGTTGACTGTGCCGCTGAAATGTCAGAGGCACAAGTTCAGGCAGCAATTGCAATGACTGTAATCTCTCCGTAATCTCTCGTTGCGGTAATGTGTGTAATTGTATACCGACGATTAAACTAAACAAAACGTGTTTTACTCAACCCCCGGTGGCCACGGCGAATTGCGTGACTCAGCCCTGCCGCAAACAACAACAACAACAACAACCGCTCAGCACCACATCTCGGGCCGTGACCTCGTTCAGAGTGGCCGACGCAATTCGGATGGCTCGGGCTGGGCCACTCTGTGCGTGAAGGGACTCGCGCCCCGGTCTCTCGAATTGTCGCCTGGTTGAAGAAGAAAAGAACGAACTTTGAATCGACGATGGACACTTCTACTCTTGCGTGCGGCAATGTCCAGGAGCTCGATGCCAACACCGAGGTCTGCTGCTGGCTATGGGCGAGAGGGCTTCAGCAGAGAGAGTTCGTGTCGGTTTTTTTATTATTACACGCTTTTATTTAACTCACTCTGTCTGTTGTTGTTGTCGTATCCTCAAATCTTGTAACTCAATTTTAACCCACTTCCCAATGTGGTATCGACTGCAAACTTCGTATACTTATGTCATACTGATGACAATACTATATTCTATCATTAAAAAAAAACAAAATTAAACCATCTTTTTTATATGTTATGTTTCGCCTTGGGTCTAATTGTCTACCCTCAACTGACGTTGGATGTAAATCACCACAGCCCCACACGTTGTGGAAAGCCTCGGGGCCACTTCCTGGAGTCGTGGAGTTCTGCCATTACGAGTACGGTACGTTTCATTAAAGCCTGTTTTTAAAAAAAGTATTTTTAAATATTACTTATTACTGTTCCTCCTCCTCCTTTGTAGAAGGAGCACAGGCCACAGTGGTTTACTATGTGGGTCCATAGTCTTTGGTCGCATGGCCTCGATCACACGACCGTAGCTTCAAACAATCAATCTTCATTCTGTGTGCCAATGTCGCCCTCGATAGAGTAGCCATCAGTGCACGTCGCCGCAGAACGGGAACGGTACCGAGGGGGGGGAGGCGCAGAGAGACAGGAACGAGAAGAGGAATCCGTCACAACCTCAGCGGCGAACACCGTCTGAGCGGAGAAGATTGCAACCCACGTGCAATTAAAGTTCAGCCGTGCGCAACGGACAGCACGAGAAAGGTAAGCGGTGAATACAAATACGTAAATAAATGAACGGTAACGAGACAGCTTTCATTTTAAATGTTCGATGTTGTGGCAAGGGGAGTTTGAGTCGGTGCGTCTTACAGAGACCACGGAACTAAGA
>JAAXLI020001959.1:0-16325 GCA_014621495.2 Entosphenus tridentatus
TCAGACGCTGTCGCCTCGACAGACCTGGTTTCACCTGAAGACGGCTGCTTGCGTTGTGGCCGAAACGTCGTGAGAATTATTTTATTATGTTTTATTATTTTTATTATTTTATTACTTCCCTTCTACGTGACTTTACCGAAAGAACCAAGAAGATGAATTCCTGCAGTCACGAAAGCTTTAAATCGAAATTTCACGTACAGTACATAGAGTATAAAAATACAATAACACTTTTTTTTAAGTAATAAAAAAATAAAAGCAAAAAAGCATGACGTTTTGATCGCAACTCAAGCGGTCTTCATCAGGCGGAGAGATAATGAAGACCGCTTGTGTTGCGATCGTAACGTCGTCAGGCGGAGAGAAAATAATTATATCTCCGCCTGATGAAGACCGTTTGTGTTGCGATCGAAATGTCGTGGTTTTTTGCTTTAATTTTTAATTATAATAAACATTTTTATTTATTTTCATTTTCTATCTACGTAACTTTACCGAAAGAACCAAGAATATGTGTATCTACAGTATAATTCAATGTCAATGTGCCATTTTATTGAGGGACTGTGTGCTATCATGGTGTGGGTGGGGACTGTGTTGTTTTTGCTGCCTTTCCCAAGCTTGATAAATCGGACATATATATCTAAGTAATTTATTTTGTTTATATTTCCTGACTTGATTATCCTTTTCTCTATGTTGAACTCTTATCGTTGTTTTATTGTTTGCTGTTGTAACTTGCTGACCTGCCCATGCTGGACATCTGTAAAATAAGAGCTTGCTAGCTCATCGGATTCCTCCAGTCTAAATAAAGATTCTGATTCTAATTTTGACCATGAACATGGACATTAACAAATAATGGAACAACAGCTGAAACAAATGTGAGTAAACATGTAGAGGCATCTGCTTGAAATTAACTAAGAGACGGTAAAAATAACACGTGGATTACAGAACAGACACTAATCAGATGCATCATATTGACTGTAAATAAAAGTAGCCTGAGGCAGGACACATCACGAGAAGGATTTTTTGCCAATAGACCAACCTGGGGATAAAGTGGCAGTCAATAGAGGGATCATACGCAGGGCCATGAGGGATGCTAACAACTTCCTTCGTCGAGCAGCGGACGATGTAATTAGTGACGGAGTTGAGACCTTCAACTCGCAAAGCTTCAGAAGAACCCATTCGATTCATGAATTCACACACTGTCGTGCCAGGCCAGTGCTTTGACCCCTGAACCAATGCAGAAATCTGAGGCATAGTCTTTACAATTATTTGGAAGAACAAGTTAGTATTTAAATATTAAAACAAGAATACGTGTCAATACATAATCACGTTTATTTGCCTCTTTTTTACGCACATAATCTTAACATTGTCCTTGTTTGTAGTTTACTATTTGCATTGGAAATACATACAGTAAGTATATACTGGGACAGATGTTTTGTTCTGCTCTTAATGCTTCCCCATACCTTGGCTAAAAGCCATTTCTTTCCCCACTTGCATTGAAAATGGTTTCAGTTGGATTATTATAGTTTCCACACCAGGTGTAAGTCGCTCCCTGTTGGTTCAGCCTGGTTATCTGGCCTCGTGCTCACCTGTCTGGAAGAATAGGGGCCACCGTTTCACTCTCACAGCACACCCCAATCGAGTGCTATCATCAGCCAAAGAAAACATCTGCTAAGGCCATGGACATAATCAAATTATAACAAACGCAAAAGTCACATTTAAGTAAAACTTTACGAAAAATGTAATGTAAGGATGGAAGATGCAATGTAGGTGCAGCCACACGGAACTCAAGGTGGTAGTACCAACAATAATAGACCTTTGTATCACAGTAGATAGAGAATGGTGGTGATGATGAAGTGTAACTGTTAAAGTTCATTTTCTATGAATGTTCTATACTGATGTAGAATATTTCAATTGCTATTATATTTCAATTATACCGTTGTTGTATAATAGTCTCTAGATACAATATAACATAACTAAGTTATATCGCACAATTGTATCATTGCATTTCAATAAGCAATAATCGTTTTTTTAAGGCAAAAATAATAATTATGGTATATGCAGGCAAAACAAATGTTTGTTTAATATTTTCTAATATTTACGTATCATCACTCACATGTTTGCTCGTAATTACTCCTTCACTAACCAAGTCTTATTTTAATTACGACAAACACGTGTTTTTACAAATTGCCCATAATAATAAATAAACTATAAAGTCATCAGACAGTACACAGACTGTGCTGTCATTAGTCAACGTAGTATTTGTATTACTTTTCAGGTCATTCACAAATATACAAGCGGTGATGTAACCAGCGCTCATCAGCGATGAATAGATGATAGGACTCCGGTCCACACGCTAATGTTGCAGGTATTCATAAAATAAAAAACTTTGTTCATGCAGTCTCTTTTTATAAGGCAACAGATGTGTTAACATCGTCTTGGACACAATGCACGAGAGGCCATGTTAATAAATGTACAAGCACACGTGAGCTTAGCGAGGAAATTAGCCAGCATCACTCAAGCGCCACGCTCCAGATCTCAAGCACACTATGTCTTGCTGCACATGCATAATTGGGATTTAGAGTCCAAGGAGGTCATTTCCATGGCCTCACAGTGCCTTGATAAAAACAATTGCCTTCCCTTAAGCTGTCAGCAATTCATCACTGAAACTGGTTGTAAGTGGAGCCTTGTGTGTGTTTGTGCTTTCTTGCTTTAGACATGCTTAAACAATGTTAAAAATCAAGGTGCACACGGAGTTCAAGATTTGTCCAACCTCATATAGGAATACATCTTGACACGCACATACAATGTTTTTGTTGTACATGTGTTTAATATTCAGCCTGTTTACAGAAATTAGCCCTGGGGTTCATGTTCAGTGCCTGCAGTAAGCTCAGTGCAGGTGTTCCTCAAAGAGCCGGCAACACCATCTCATTTATCATTGTGATTTTGGCAGCATGCTGACTGACAAGGAGTGGTTGTGGTGGATTGGGAAATGTCCTTCCTATACATCCTGACTTTCTCTTTCCAATAAATAAAAAGCAGGTATAGGCAAACCATTTCACGAATAAGATATAGAATTTCGATTTAAAGCTTTCGTGACTGCAGGGATTCATCTTCTTGGTTCTTTCGGTAAAGTCACGTAGAATGGAAATAATAAAATAATAAAAATAAAACATAATAAAATAATTCTCACGACGTTTCGGCCACAACGCAAGCAGCCGTCCTCAGGTGAAAAACAGGTCTGTCGAGAAGACAGAGTCTGAATGACACGCCCGAGGCTTGGAGCGACTATTTATGCTGGGATGGAGGGGGGAAGAGCGCCTTGACAAAATAATTTGCATATCAAGAGGAATTTTGCATATTTATGGGAAATGCAGATATGCGATTAGTACTACTTGTGAAATGCGTAGGAGGTTTGGCGAGGGGTTTAAAGTCATTATGCCCGTGCATTATGCAGGATTAGCAGCATCAAAGGGAGGGGATCGCGGTAACATTAATAAAGGAAAGGAGTGTTAATAGAATGTAGCTGCAGTAACTAAACCACCACGTAAACAACTAAAGTATAAACTACATAGTATCATCAGTATACTAAATATACTCTCCAATAAGCTGAGTTACTAACAGTAAGTAATACATTACAATTCTATGTCGCAAAAATATAATATGCTTCCAGCTAAACTTTATTATCTTACATCACACGAGTCTACACCGTACTATATACTGCCATAGACAAACCCAACATAAAATTATATACTGTATTGCTATACACCACCCTATACCTTATACATTGTAATATTACACTATGTATTATTCTACCCACCCTAATGTATATCACACTGCTGTATATTCACTATACAATTACGATACTATATATTACTTTGTACATTGTATTAAGCATTACAATTTTATACTATTTATTATTATACAATCCGCTATACACTGTACCATTGACCGTCGTGTGAAAGATACTAAGAGGAAGCAACGAAATATGTCAATGGGAGGGTAGTGGGAGGAGACTTGCAGCGGAGCAAAGAATCCATTCCCTGCGGAGAATACAAGATATATAGTCAATGCCAGTGAGTGGAACGCGGTCTGAAAGTCACCGTAAACGTGAACACAATCAGTTAAGATCCGAAATGGTTTATTACGTCCTTCCAATGATTGCTGAGCCAGAATCCATCTTTTCGGTTGAAATTGTCTCTGTGTTTGTATATGTGGATCGCCTCATGAACGAATCTCTCATGGTAGCCAGATGGCTAGCAGATAACCTCTGTCTTGGAGAAGTCAATATCATGTGAGCCCACTGAATTGTAACAGTGATCTGCCACGGCTGAGGTGTTTGTCCTACCGTGTTTCAAGTCTGCTTTATGTTCACGGATGCGGTCCGAGACATGTCGTTTGGTTTCTCCAATGTAACTGTAGTAAAGTTAACTGCTCGATGTTCACAGGTTGGGAGAGCAGATCGTAAACAAGGGTTTCCGCTCAAACTAACGGTCAGGGTCTCACAAGCTGTGAGAGCTGACCATAAACAAGGTTTTCCCACGCGACCAAACGGTCAGGGTCAGAGAAGGTGAATTGGGATCCAAAAGCAGATTGGGAACGACCAATCACAGGGTTCCACAAGGTGGCCGGGGATTGGACAACCCGGCCACGAACGAGTATAAAGCCAGAGCGCTGAGAGCTCCAAGGGGAGTTCAGCGACACGAAGACCCAGGACGGCGGAAGAAGCCTAGGACCCTGGACCAAGCCCTCCAGCCCTTATAAGGGCTAGGGTTCAGTGCAACCAGTGGTCGGGGAGATATCCCCTAGGTCCCGTCAGAGAGGACACTCAGAGAACGGGATATTTAGTAGCCTGTAGGGAGCGGAGGCTTGTACCTTCTGAGGGGAACGGCTGAGGGGACCGTATACCCCTCAGTGTGATAAGGACAGTGTTAAGAAGACAATAATAGACGATTCTGTGTAGATTTTCGGCGCCTAAATAAAATTTCCGTAGCTGATGCATATCCTCTTCCACGTATGGATGAGTCATTGGATGCCCTGGCAGGGGCGCGTGTTTTTTCCACTTTGGACCTTCTGTCAGGGTTTTGGCAACTCCCCCTCGACGAAGCGTCAAAGCCAAAGACTGCTTTTCGGACACCACAGGGCTTTTTCGAGTTTAATAGATTGCCCATGGGGCTCCACTCGGCCCCAGCGACGTTTCAGAGGCTCATGGAGCTGGTCCTCGCTGGGCTCCAGTGGGACTCATGCCTTATCTATCTTGATGACGTTATCGTCTTTGGCTGCACGTTGAACGAACACATTGAACGGTTGCGCGCTGTTTTCGAAAAGATGCGAGCTGCGGACCTCAAATTCAAACCACAGAAGTGCCACCTTCTGCGTGAGTCTGTGCGCTATCTAGGCCACATAGTCAGCCGCTCGGGTATTTCCACAGACCCTGAAAAAACTAAATGTGTCAGCCAATGGCCTACCCCCACCTCTGCAGGGGAAGTTCGCAGTTTTATCGGGTTCGCATCATATTACCGACGCTTTGTGGCTGGTTTCGCTACAATCGCCAAGCCACTACATGCTCTTACAGCGAAAGGGCTAAAATTTCATTGGGGAGACGTGGAACAGGCCGCATTTGACTCCTTACGGAACGCTCTAGTATCAGCACCGCCCCTGGCTTACCCCGATTTCGCAAAGCCCTTTATTTTGGACACCGATGCCAGTAACACCGGGATCGGCGGGGTATTGTCTCAAATCGTTGAGGGCGTTGAGAGGGTGGTTGCCTATGGAAGCAGGGTTTTGTCCCCTGCTGAGCAACGTTATTGCGTAACCCGACGCGAGCTGCTGGCCATTGTTTACTTTATACAACAATACAGGCCATACCTATACGGTCAACGGTTTACTGTGCGCTAAGATCACTCTGCGTTACAATACGCTTTGCGCATTGACCAACCGTCTGGCCAGCTATCCCGATGGCTTGAAGTCCTCCAGGACTACAATTTTATGGTCATTTACCGCAAGGGTACACAGCACAATAATACGGACGCGCTATCCCGCCTCCCGTCAGAAGAATGCGCCTGTTTTACGGGTTCTGGCCGGTGCAAACCGCAAATAGTACGCCCGGTTGCACCTCCTGAAACGGTTTCTGCTGCCCTTCTTTCCGATCCTGCGCCGGGTGCGGACCACGAAAATCCGCCAGCAAGTGACGACTTGCTGGGGATAACCTTGAACGAATGGGGTCGGCACCAAATGAACGATGCGTCGTTGTTGCCTCTGCGTCGTCGCGCATGTGATTCGTCCTCACGTTCAAGTAAATCGAACTCTTTTGCCATGCGCCACGGTCTGCTCATGCATTGGGATGCTGATTCTTGCCAGTACAAAATTGTCGTGCCATCGGCTTTGCGGTGTACGGCTGTGTACGCGGCACACGAGCGGTTGTCGCACCTGGGTGTGCACAAAACCATTGGGTTGCCAAGATTACAATTTTACTGGCCGGGCATGCTTCGCGACGTAACTGATATTTTAACGGACTGCACCCAATGTGCGCAACGTAAACCTCCAGCGAAGCCAGCATGCCCACCGCTGCAGCCCATCACGGTATCCCGTGTGAACGAGCTGGTTGCTCTCGACATTTTGGGGCCTTTTCCTACAACGCCTCGGGGTAACAAGTACCTTCTGGTTGGGGTGGAGTATTTTACACGGTGGCCTATGGCCTGGGCCCTCCCCAACCAGTCGGCAGCAGCCGTGGTGGACGCCTTTGTTCAAGGCTATGTGCTGGACAAGGGTGCTCCAGAACGGTTGCTGACCGATCAGGGAATAAATTTTTCAAGTACCCTGCTGAGTGAGGTATGCCGCCTGTTGGGCACTAAAAAGGTGCGCACTTCGCCCTACCACCCCCAAACAGATGGCATGGTGGAGCGGTTGCATAGAACCCTCACCTCTATGCTATGCCATCAGGTTGACGAATCCCACATAGACTGGGACCTGCAGATCCCAGGGGTCCTCGCTGCTTACCGCATGGCGCCACATGCAGCGACAGGGTTCTCCCCATTTTTCCTAATGTATGGCAGAGAGGCCATTCCCCCCGCTGACGTGCGGCTTGGGATAGAGCAGCTTCCACGGTCATCGAAGCTCACTGACCATTTGCGGTTCAACCTACAAAAGCTGTCTGAGGCTCGTGATGCGGCGATATAAAATTCCGCCTCCCGCCAGCGGGCTAATTCAAGGTTGCAGGCCCCTCGCACGTCCGTGCATCAGTGGGCTCCAGGGGACATGGCGTGGCTTCATTGCCCCTAGGTGCCGGTGTCCACATCGGCTAAACTCCTTAAACCATGGCGAGGTCCGGTTGAGGTGGTTGAGATAATGCGCCCACAATGTGTTAAAATCCGGTGGGGACGACGCCGCTGGTTCATGCACCCCTCTCGTCTGAAGCCATTTGTTGCTCCGCGTGGCTCTGCGTCACATTCAAAACACGAGGGCTGAGCGTGTGGTATGCCCGACGAGCCGGATGTCGCCCCGTTAGTACCTAACCCACAGCACAGACGTGTCATTCCTCCCGCAGATGATGCGGGACTGAGGGAGCCGTGCGAGCCACGGGTCTCTGCAAAAAGGCCTCTGGACCCACCTAACATGTTTACCAGGATGCCTGACCCGTCTACACCAGGAGTCTCTGCAAAGGGACCTTCTGACCCGCCCGACATGTTTGCCAGGCTGTCCGACCCGTCTGCTCCAAGGGTCTCCGCAGAGAGGCCTCCTGCCCCTGCTGACATTTTTGCCAGGATGCCTGGCCAGCCTGCAGCCCGGGAAAGGGCACCCATCCCCTACGACGGGCCCGCGAAATACACACGGGCTAGATCGCGTCGGTTTTCTTGATTGCCCATCATTTTTTTTTTGCGGCAGCGGAATTCTGCGTGCGTTGTGCGTCGCGAATGTCGTTATTTGTGATTGATGCTGACCATGTACATATGTTGCGTTGTTGATGAAGGGGGGTATTTATAATGGGTGTTCCTGATCCTGTTCCTGTTCTTGTTGGTTTTGGCACACACTTTGGTTCATTGATGGGGATTTTTCTGCTTGTAACAGCCGGGACGGATGAGGGGAGGGTGATGTAGTAGAGTTAACTGCTCGATGTTCACAGGTTGGGAGAGCAGATCGTAAACAAGGGTTCCCGCTCAAACTAACGGTCAGGGTCTCACAAGCTGTGAGAGCTGACCATAAACAAGGTTTTCCCACGCGACCAAACGGTCAGGGTCAGAGAAGGTGAATTGGGATCCAAAAGCAGATTGGGAACGACCAATCACAGGGTTCCACAAGGTGGCCGGGGATTGGACAACCCGGCCACGAACGAGTATAAAGCCAGAGCGCTGAGAGCTCCAAGGAGAGTTCGGCGACACGAAGACCCAGGACGGCGGAAGAAGCCTAGGACCCTGGACCAAGCCCTCCAGCCCTTATAAGGGCTAGGGTTCAGTGTAACCAGTGGTCGGGGAGATATCCCCTAGGTCTCGTCAGAGAGGACACTCAGAGAACGGGATATTTAGTAGCCTGTAGGGAGCGGAGGCTTGTACCTTCTGAGGGGAACGGGTGAGGGGACCGTATACCCCTCAGTGTGATAGGGACAGTGTTAAGAAGACAATAAAGGTGTGTGCTACAAAAGACGTTGAAGAGTCCGTCTGTACAACACTACATAACTGCTACCACAGAGGCAACTTAGTTTGTAGACGCCAGGGTACTGTATGTCTGGAACCACATATTTTACAGACGGGACCAGATCACGTATTTTATGTACTGTGTTGAATAGGACCTGGATCTTGTATTTTATCAGGATTTTGGAGATCTTTTTTGTGACCCCAGCAATGTAGGGTAAGGTGATGGTCTTGAAAGGCTCCTCAACAGGACCCTTCTTGATGGTTGGAGTGATGGCTTTGCGGATTGTGTGGTCGGAGTAACCATTAGCCTTAAGAGCTTGGCGTACGTGGATGAAGGCCTCCCCAAGCCATCACCATCTCTCTCACGTCTCTCAATGCAACGATCTCTCCAGCTCCTCGTCCACATGAACAGATTGCATTGCTTCATGTACGCGATGGCAAGTTAGACAAGGAGACGCTGTTTACCAACGTTATTCGCAGCAACATTACGAGATGTTGTCCTGAAATTGAATTTGAGAAACGCTTGATGTCATCCAGCATGTATGTATGTGTGTTACTGTGCATTGATGTCAGTGGTGACTGAAAGATAAATCAACGAGTATCAGTTTACATTTCAGCTTCTTGAGCATTACTTTGTACGAAAGTTAATAAATAAGTGTGGTCTTCTGCTGCTTGTATGTATCTATATTGAACTTGTTTTTCAGCGGACATAGCCAACCGTGCATGGATTGAGATCGAGTTGCTTGTCAGCTACAAGGGGTCACTGTTTAATTAAAAATACACTGCGCTATTATTTTGAACTGTGAGCACAGTACATTAACTGCACAAGAATGACTTACCATAAAAAACCACACATGTCCACACCAGATTCAAGTACACCAGATTGTATACAGGACAACAGACAAACACATCTCTTCCAACTGAACTAAAACCACAATCACATTTGTCAAAAAAAATCTCCCATGTGGAGAATTTGAAGGATCGTAAAAGATTGAACAGTGTATTCCATCATACGTTTGGTCTTCCCAGCATGAATGAAGTGCTGCAATATACATACATTCCAGTTTCCAATTGCGCTGAAAGTGTGTTCTTTGTGCAGTCAATAGATATCACCTTGCGAATAGCATGGGTGCATGTGGAGTAATATTGAGAGATATTGGTTTAAATATTTACAAAGGCATGTATTACCCATTGAGACGAGTGAAAAGGTGCAAAAAAGGCACCACGTAAGTAAGAGAGTAAGGGTGGTGGAGACTGGTGGATGGGTATCAGTTGAGGATATAAAGGAAGTATGTGCTTAACTTTATAAAAAATCACGTGTCTCTGATGGCAGTTGTGAGAGTGATAGTGTGTTATTGAAACACAAGCATCATTTTACAAGTAGGCTCAATGCAAGGTGAGTGTATTTAAGACTACACATACACGAATTATAAATGCAATGTTTGGTGATGCTGCATGGACAATGGTACAAAAGCACAATTAACATAACAACAACAAAAACTTAACACATTCCTCAATAACACGACATTGCTTGAAAATAACATATTTTTTTATTTAAGTGTTATTGACAAATGTGTTCAGTTTTTTTCTTTACTTATTGCACTGATTTACAGCTAAAATGCTTACGAAATAAATGTAGTCCAACTTTACTAATTCTGGGTCACTGATAATGAAAATGATGCTTAAAATTGTTGATTGGCTCTAGTTTTCAAGATATGCTAATAGGTCAGTATATACGACCCTTGACTTGGAAATGGCGGAGGATAAGTGAGTTATAAAGGGAAGGGGTTTCAATTTAAACGAGAAATGACTCAAATACATATTTGGCCGGATCTATGAATAAATCTATGACTGGGTTTGGACAGTACTTGCTTTTGAGCAAAACAATGAATGATGCAATCTGAACCTGGTATTGCATCCTACATGCTATGAATCGCATCATGTTATTCCTGTAAGTCATGGATGATGCAATCATAATTAAGCTTACATCCCTCTGCTGAACAAATTGCCCTATATCAGCTTGAGAAATCACGGAGTGTCGAGCTCTCTTATTTGTCAGTGTTTGATTTTGCAAAGGGACACATTTCTGTTTAGCCAAAGTGAACAGAGATCCCTCGCACTTGTGTGAACAAAGCAGATAACGTCTGCTATGTTTGTGGTGAAGTGACTTTTGCATCACAAAAGTGCAGTATAACCACTGTGGTTAAGAAAGCCTATCACCTTTATTTTGGCTGCAAAATTGGCGATCAGGACAAGATGTGGGCCTCGCACATGTGCTGCAACACGCCAGTGGTTGAACAGGAAAATGAAATCTATACCTTTTGCAGTGCCAATGATTTGGAGAGAGCCAACATATCATATTAGCAATTGTTACTTCTTCATGGCGCCTCGAGTTGGGAAAGGTGTGTCAAAGAAGACAAAGTGGACTGTGCATTATCCTAACATTCCATCCGCTATACGCCCAGTACCCCACGGAGGACGGCTGGTTCCTGATGCACCAGAATCATTCTCACTTGAGTCAGACGAGGAAGAGGATGAAACTTATGGTCCTGAACCACCAAGGTCACATGACCCATATTTTCTCCCATCCTCCTCCTCTGAACCACACCTCATAACACAAGGTGAGCTTAAAGACCTTGCCAGTGATTTGGAACTACCCAAGAGTAAGGCGGAGCTGTTGGGCTCCATACTGCAACAGTAGAATCTCCTGGAAGGTGATGCTTGGGTTACCATGTTCCGTGACCATCAAAATAATATTGTCCCATTCTTCTTCATGGAAGGTGATCTTGTAGAATGCAACAACATCAATGGTGTGATGGCAGCCATCAACACCGATCATGATTCAGATGAGTGGAGACGGTTCATTAATTCATCGACGATGAGTCTTAAAGCTGTTTTGCTGCATAATGGAACTGTTTTGCCATCAATTTCAGTTGGTCATGCAGTCAATATGAAGGAAACCTATGACATGAAACAACTTTTGAGGTGCATAAACTATGGCCAACATCAGTGGAAGCTTTGTGGCGATTTGAAGGTTGTTGCTCTCCTGCTTGGTCTGCAGACTGGATACACAAAGTACTGCTGCTTTCTCGGCGAATGGGGTAGTCGTGCGAGAGATTCTCACTACATCAAGAAGAATTGGACACTCCGACAGTCATTGCAGCCTGGGAATCAATGAAGATGTTGTTACCATCCTTACACATCAAGCTGGGTCTCATGAAGAACTTTGTCAAAGCCATGGACAAAACACACCAGCTTTCAAATACCTCCGTGGAAAAATTGCAAGGTTAAGTAAAGCTAAGATAAAGGAAGGCGTCTTTTGTGGGTCCTCAGATTCATGAACTTCTTCGAGATGATGCATTTGACAGTGCACTAGGTGGCAAGGAAGAGACAGCATGGAAAGCCTTCCAGTTAGTGGCAACCCATTTTCTCGGAAACAGCAAGGCAGACAACTACAGGGAGTTGATAGAAAACCTCAAGGCATACAAAAGTTGCAACATGTCACGAAAGATACATTTTTGCACTATCATCTATATATTTTTCTCAACGAACTGTGGAGCAGTGAGCGACGAGCATGGCGAGCGATTTCACCAGGACATTGCAATAATGGAGAAACGCTATCAGGGTAAATGGAGTCCATCGATGCTTGCAGACTCTTGCTGGACAGTGACAAGAGATTATCCATTTAATGGATACAAGAGACAAGCCAAGAAGCGCCGAGTAGATACTGAATAAGGACTAAACTATGTACTTATTTTACATAATAGTTTTTTGCCTTTTGTTTCATAATACATTTTATTTATATAACCTTTTTGCTGATTTTTACAGTGTTACATGAACAGTACAGGTGACATGTTATCATATAAGGCAACCATAAACATATGAAAAGACCTAGGTTTACAATTTATGAGTTAAACTCTATCTACACAATATACATAGACATAAAATGTAAAAATTTAAATATCTTTTCGATTTAAAGCTTTCGTGACTGCAGGAATTCATCTTCTTGGTTTTTACGGTAAAGTCACGTAGAAGGGAAGTAATAAAATAATAAAAATATTACTTCCCTTCTACGTGACTTTACCGAAAAAACCAAGAAGTTTAAATATCTTTGGAACAGTAGCCAATTACTCTTTGGTTCTTTCGGTAAAGTCACATAGAAAGAAAATATTTTTCTTTTCTACATAGAAAATATTTTTCTTTTCTACGTTACTTTAACGAAAGAACCAAAGGATAATCCCTGCAGTCACGAAAGCTTCTAATCAAGTTAGTAGTCAATCAGTTATTTTGTCATATTTGAATTCAGCACATCAAAATCCATAATAAACAACACATTTCATCTCTGAAGCAGACGACGACTAAAACATTGTAGACTTATAATTATAAAGGTATTTTAGAAAACTCTCAGCACTTGTCACCCATGGAAGTCTTCAGGTCAGTGCTGTGCGTGGAATTTAATAAGGCAGGGATTTAAAGAAGGATGTCTTCAGGGTAAGACGTTGCAGAGGAGGCAGACAAAGGTTGTTACTGGTCTCATTCTCATTCACTTGTCACAGCCCATGCATATTCCAGGAAATAAGGGGAAGTGTCTTGTCAAAAGGTCACTTCCCTGGGTGTGAGGACACTTGTCAGGTGCGTAGCAAGAGCTCAGGCAAAGAAGGTCATCACCCCATTCTGCGCAGGAGTCGTACATACTTCTCCGTTCATGGATTTAGAACGTTTATATTTTAAATATAGGGTTGTTTTTGTTGCCTTCTTGCAACTCTCACCTTTCTTAACATTGTGAGGGCCTCTGGCCCCCGGGGTCTCCACCTCCTGCATCCCCTGTTCCCGGTTACGTTGCCGCACCGCCCTAATACCCGCTAGGGATTCGCCGGTATTCGAACGCGACGCCCCTACCCATACAGCCTCGCGCAGCGCTCCCACGCTGCGAGCATACGTACGCACAGCATCATCAATCAAACGCCATACTCCCCCTCACGCAGCTTCGCGCAGCACTCACTCGCTGGGAGTATACGTATGCCCGTCTACAGCCCTGTGCAGTATTCGCCTACACGCCGAATAACCACGTTACCAATGCGCACCTGTATCAGATACGTAGTGAACGTACGCACACGCACACACACGCAGCTCCGTGCACTCCAAACGCGACACCCTCTCTTGTGCAACTCTGCACAGCGCTCCCACGAGGCGAGCCGCTGTATACACAGCACCACACGCGTTCGCACTTCTCAGCGAGATCACACGAGGCCACGATCAGCTCTTAATGATTTATTTTCGGATCCCTGGGAATTGATGTTAAATCAGTGCGAATCGACGAGGCGTGCCTACTCTGATACCCCTGGGTCTATTCTCTATTTATCTGCTTATGAAATGCTTTTACCTCCTTACTCACGGTTTGAGGCACTCGACGTTCCGTGGTTTTCCACGCTGCTTGCCTCGACACGTCGCACGGACGTCTGGAGGGCAGAGCTGGGAGCCGTCTGGAACGCTGGCTTCTCGGAGTAAGAGAGCCTCTGCCTCATTACGTTCGCTTTTTATCCTCTCTTTCCCATCCCAGGCCCCGCCTCCCCTGCCCTCCTCGCTCCTCCGGCGCTTACGTGCGGCGCGCACTCTAATTAGTCCTATTCTTATGCCTCCCATAATAATGGGTGGTCGGCCTGACTGCGCCGGTGCACGGTGCCGTTGTTATGTCAATCAGCCGTCTCGCTCCTCCTCTGCCTGCCTCGTCGATTCGTGTGTGTGTGGGGGTGCGTTTCAACCGTGGGGGCCGGGTGGCCCCCCGCCGTGACCAGGTATTCTCAACTCAGGTTACAGCGCCACGGTGCGAAGTAGCACCGGGGGAGGTCGTCCAATTCCCTGGTCGCCGGAAACCGTGAAGGTTATCCCGATAAGGGCTTCTCGGGTTAAAACCGGTCAGCTAGGTGACCTCCCCTCAGAGCTCTATGGGGGGGGGGGGCGGGCCGGGAACCGCCCGCGGGCGCGTCTCTGTGAGGTGAGGTGGGGGGGACGCGGGGTCGGCTCCATCACTTGGTGGTGGTGAGGTCGGGGATGGGGCGCCCGCCGAGCGGCTTCGGGGCGGCGGCATCACAAGCCCCCCGAGGTGCCGGTCCCCGTCTCGGGTTGACTGGAGCACCTTGTTTGGGCCGCGCTCACGAGGAAACGCTGCGGGGTCCGGGGGGTCCGTCCGGACCTCGTGGCTGGTCTCGGGGTGGGTGGCTCCGTCCTCTGTAGCTCCTGCGGTGGCCTTCTCCTCCACTCCAACGGCTCTCCCTGTCCCTCGGCACCTGTGGGCTGGGGTACAAACTCAACAGCAGAGGGGTTTAGGGGCCGTCGTCCCCGCCGTCCCCTGGCGGGGCCGGGACGCCTCTGGGCTGGGGGTCCAGCGGGGCCCATGTAGCGTGCGAGGCCCTCGAGCCCGGGTGGTGTGGGGGCCCCGTGGGTTCGCGGTACTCCGGCGGCGGGGTTCTCCTCCGCCGGGGCTCCCCTCCATGGTTTTAAGCGGCGGACGTTGACCACCATTTCGCGCCCCCTCTCTCCACCCTGGATCAATACCGTCCAGGGGGAGATCTGCCGCACCACGGTCCAAGGTCCCCGCCAGTAGGTCGTCAGCTTCCCCACCTGTTCGGTCCCGACGCGAGGGGTGTGTAGCCACACCTTTTCGCCTGTCGAGAAGAGGGGGGGCTCCACGCGGGGTCGGGTGCTCTGCTCCTGTCGCCGATGCGCGGCCTCCCCCTGTGGGTAGGCCCGATCCCGGGCCCCTCGTAGGGTCTCCATCAGGTGCTCGACGGGGCGGCTCCCTTCCTCCATTTGGGGTGGGAGAACGCCGAACAGCAGATCTGCAGATAAACGAGACTCATGGCCAAACATCATTAGGAACGGGGTTTGTCCCGTCGAAGTGTGTACAGTGGTGGCGTAGGCGAACAGGGCGTAGGGGAGGTGTTCGTCCCAATCCCGTTGATTTGCGGCCGCCATACGTTTAAGCTTCCCTGCTAAGGTCTGATTCATGCGCTCCACCATACCGTTCGCTTGGGGGTGGTAGGCTGTGGTTCGGTCCTTCTGGATTCCGAACTCTCGGCACAGCGCTCGGAACAACTCGGCCTCGAACTCGCTACCCTGGTCGGTGAGGACTCGTTCCGGGATCCCATGCTTAAGTACGTAATGCTCCACGAATGCCCGGGCTACCACCAGGGCCGTTTGGTCAGGGATGGCCACTGCCACGGGGTAGCGGGTGAAATACTCCACCGCTACGAGGATATACCGGTTGCCTCGATGGGATCGTGGAAATGGCCCCTGTAGGTCGATCCCGACCAGCTGGTTCATGCGGCTGCCACGGAACGGCCTTAGGGGTACCTGATATCGTGCCGGTTTCGGCCCGCACTGCTGACAAGCGCGGCAGCCCTGTACCCAGGCGGCCACGTCTTGTGCCAATTTGGGCCAGAGATACTGGCGACGCAGGGTCTCTCGAGTGCATCGTTCCTTATCATGGCCCCCGAGCGAGTGGACATGCACCAGCCGCAGCAGCTGGGGTCGCACCTGGGCAGGAACACAGATGCACCCCGGCTGGCCGGCCTCGGTTAACTCCTGTACCACCCCGTTCTGCACACACAACCGGCCATACAAACCGCTCCAGGGACCTGGTAGGGCGCTCCTCTCCTCCCGCAGTGCCGCCTCCACCGCTGCCAGATCCGGATCCCACTGCTG
>JAAXLI020001960.1:0-12520 GCA_014621495.2 Entosphenus tridentatus
AAAAATCATCACAAGTGTAAATGCAAAATAAACAGGATCAAAGCAGACAGACGCACCTCCTACTGCCAACCCCTGCGGTGTGGACGAGCTGCGCGGAACTCCGTGGTTCTGTGGTGGCATCTCCTGAGCTTCTGCCAAATCCATATTATATTCCAGTTCCACCATCCTTTAAAGATAAAGTTAGGCAGAAACGATGTTAGCTCACACATATACAAAGAAATTATCTAAGAAACCGAATGCTAGGGATTAACACTGTATGACAGCCATTATATCTGCATGCGATGCGTTGCAAAGAAGTGATATGACAAGTACTCATCAGGATGTGAATGGTTTCAATTACCTCTGCTTGAGATTGGCCACCTCTTGCCTGGATGCCTTCAAATCCCTCTCTACGGACCGAGTTTTCAGCTACAAAAATAAGCATGCATTGTATGTTAGCAAATTAAAATTATTCACCACTCCCCTTGCGAATACAGAGACTTAATGGTTTATATTATCCAATCATTACCAATTTTCTATGAAGGCAACAATTTGCATTAACCTTTTTAATAATATAAATTTCATTATTTTTATGACAGAAATTAAAAGTTATAGCAGTGATAACATGTACCCAAGGTGGCAATAACAATAGATAAAAAAACCTACCCAGTTTTCATAAGCTTTCTTTTCAAACTCAGCCATCTGTACATTAAAAAACATGAATTTCAGCACCATGAAAAACAACAAGGATCTTAAAATTATTTCAATTATATCAAGACAGTGTTCAAAATAAAACACTTCATGTGCATACCTGTTCCCGGAATCCACACTCAACCTTCTCTAGCTCCTCACGGAGCGTCTGAACTTGTTTCCTTTGAAAGAAAAAATTATCACAACGTGGAATCATTGAATTTTATGTCGCTGGAAAGCAAAAGTACAGAAATGAGACATGTAAGATAAGGGTATATGTCAGCCCTACTTGTTAGTGCTGGCTTCCTCCATGGCCTGCTGGGCCCTCTCGTTCATATGTTCTGGAGAAGTCTCCAATAGATTGCGTGCCTGCTGCTCTACAAAGAGTTTCCTGTTGGCAAGATCAGATGCGGCGACCATAAACAGTCAGCCCACAACTACACCAGAATATATTGGAAATTGCAAATTCAAGTCAATAATGTTTTTGAGAAACTGGACAAAAGTTGACCAATCCAACATAAATATGTTTGAGCCAGCAAATATACTAATTGCATAAGCTTACAATATATACTTACAGAGAAACAAGCATTACTAAAGTGAAAAATAAATATTAACATTATTTTTAGATACTGCTCACAACAAAAACCTTTAAAACTTCACAAGAATCGATTTTGTGATTAAAATTATACAAATATAGAGGTTGAAGCGACATTTAAAATCTATATGCATTATCATGTTATGCTTACTTCTGCAGAGTGCTTTCCTTTTCCTGATACATTTCTTTCACAATTTGTAGCTTCTTCCTGCAGAAGTCCAGTTCATTTTTCAAATGGCTGCTCTCCGAGAACAATTCTGTGTTCTTCTTCTCACGCTCTTGAATCACACCTGTGGGTGAAAAATGTGTTTAACATCAATATTTAGCACTATATATTGTTATGCCATCCCAAATTCAATATTTTCCTACCCCACTTATGATAATCAAGATCCATCGCTGAGCTGATGTGAAAATTGCACTGGTGACTGCACAGAGATGGGCTGTGTTTGCAAAGTCCCTCCACGGTATATGTGGCATTCATTTGGATGCTCAACAACTGTATTTAGAGGCTGTGCTATTCGTGAATTTGCTCGAAGGCAAATCCCTAATTATATGTTTTATCACTTTTTAATGCAGTAAGTGCAGGGACAAGTATGGAGAAGTTTAGTCAAACAACCTCCACAACCCACATCCAGGAGTGGATTTGTCATGTACAAAGTACAGTTAAGACAATTTAATACAAATCACTCTACCTTGCAATTTGTTATTTTCTTCAAGTTGATTAGAGTATCTAGTTTTTAAGTCTGCTATTTCCTCTTCGGTGACTTCAAGGGTTGCTTGGAGCTGCAATATATATTTTGATAGCAAATTATGAATACATCTTAAAAAATATATAAAAGTACAATATGACATCATGCAACAATGTATTTAATGTAAAATATTTGTAATAATTATGGCCTGGTAGTATTTTAATGTTTGAATTTTATATAAGTACAGTGTGAATAGGCATGTGGAGATGTATTAATTCAATTATTTTATTTTAAAATATTCTTATGCGCACAATACATGCATTGAATAGTGCATAAGACATTCTCATTTTAGATTTGTATGCAGCCATGAGAGGTGCTACATTTATTATTTAAATCAAATCGAAACTCCATCACATAATTAATCAAATCACGAGGAGTGCAAATTATTACACAGCTAAATGTGAATGCAATGTCTTTGCTTTATTTATCAAGAGATTTTAATAATGTTAAATATCCAAAATACCTTTTCCACATCCAGTAGATCACGCAGCTTTAGTTTTTGTACATGACTATTGGAGTCTGAAAAATAAAACAAATAGAACGACAATGTATATCAATGTTTTAGACCAAAACGGGAAGAACATTGGTTTCAAAGCCTTTACAGGTGTATTGCAACAAAAATAAATATTTTAACGTCAATAGTCTGACCACTTAGTTCTCCATTCTCAACCAGTCTTCGCTCTCCCCCTTGTTCAGAAGGCAAAGTGAACTGCCTTATCTCATTCAGGAAGTTTGCCATCACCTGCAAGGACACCAGATAGTAAAGTAGAATCAATCAACCCGAATATGTGCAACATCATAATCATCATCTTAAATGCACAATAATATTATGAATTCCAAATGTTTTAACAACTCATCGTATTTAATACAGTTCATTCATGCAAAAAAATGGTTTCTTAATGTAAAAGTATTTATGAAGGATTATTGCCCACACCTCCAGTTCCTCTTCCTTGCAAGCCAGTGTTGCCATCATCTCCTCCTTGTACCGTCTTCTCTGCTCCAATTGTTCTTGCAGCTCAGAAGACTGCACCATACAGTTTTCTGTTTCTCTGTCAGTCTGCCATCAAAGAAACAAGCCAAGGAGAACTCTCAAAAGTAGCTTGTAGCAATGACCACCTCACGTAAAATCAACATTGAACTTACGACCTTGCTGGAACAGTGTTTATATCGATACGTAACTCTGGAATGATATCCATGATGAGGTACACCCCCAGAGATATAGAACATAACCGTAACACATTCCTGCGGAGGGAGCTGGTAGGAACGTTGGGTTGCTCGGTCAATGGCCATGGCAGGGTCAACAGCAGCGTGGTGTATTCCGCAAATATGGCCGACTGTGAGGGCGGGCACAAGCCGGCGTGAATAGGTTAAACGTTGAGTTTAATAAGGGCACCACGGGGTGACCAGCCCCTCCTCACCCCTCCCACCCCCCACCCAGCCCCTCCCCACCCAGCCCCTCCCCTCCCCACCCAGCCCCACCCTCCCCTCCCTCCCCACCCAGCCCCTCCCTGCATGACAGACGGACACAATAATCCCCTGTGGGCTGGTGTAACCAGGAGGTTCCTACCAGTATAAACCGACGTAGTATTGTGTATACCTGAGCAGTACTGTCCCTGAGCTGTTGATGTGTCCTCTGCATAGCCTGGAGTTCAGTCTGTAACTTCTTTTCAGCAGCATGGCTTGCGTCCACCTTTGGCATGAGCTGTTGGGGTAATCATATGCCATCCCCATCCAGTGTCAATACTTAGAACTAAGGGTGAATTGAACATTGCCTACATTGAATCTTTATTATCTGCAACGAATGTATGTGGTGATGTGGTGACTTGTCCTATTTCAATAAAAAAAAGTTCCTGTACAAAGGAAAGTGTGATACTTTATATGTGCTTTACATTATTCTAGTAAAACAGGCTCGTGTATGACATGCCCTACCTGCTTCATTTGAGCCTCCAGCAATGCCTTAGTGGTCTCCAGCATCTCCATGTTAT
Organism: Entosphenus tridentatus; assembly: GCA_014621495.2. Lineage (NCBI taxonomy): Eukaryota > Metazoa > Chordata > Hyperoartia > Petromyzontiformes > Petromyzontidae > Entosphenus > Entosphenus tridentatus. Next base: position 3,999 of record JAAXLI020001960.1, read on the forward strand.
GCTTCATCTCATACAACTGAACACACATTACAAAGTATTATTAAGCAAGGATACATTCAAATAACTAAACTCAACACAGCAATGTAAAAAAAAATTCCAGTTAGTCTAATTTGACATGCATGGTAAGGCTATGTAATCGCTACGCAGCCCTCAAGTATTTTTTGTTGTAAAATGTGCACTAATACCAGTCTGTGATTCAGTCTGTACATGATATGATGAAATCACGGCTTAATATTAAAAGTAATTTAGTCATTGCCATATGAACCTTATGGCGGGACCCTGGGGTCCCAATAGCCCCCTGCTCTCGCATAAACTGCACTGCGACATCATTGTATGTCTGTTGTAGGCAAACGATACGGCAATCTATTCCTCTCGACCAGCTCTACACGACGCACTCATCAAACTTTCAAAGTTTTGTTTATGACTACGGCTGAGCTTGGGCGACATGACAACAGAATGATCCGAGCCAGGTGGGTCGCGGCGTTTATGTGTGCGGTGGGACAGAGTCGTCAACATTTTTGAAAATTAATTACGATTTTGACTTCTGTTTATTCGGGTCGCCGGGGTCCCGCCATAAGGTTCATATGCTGTAAGGAATCTATTCTTTAAAGTGTATAATTGTTTTATTTGCAAACCCGATCAAGAAATCATCAAAGCTAAAGCCAATAATGCCACCACCCCCTCCCCAATGTTTTCTACCCTCTACCAGATCCAACAGCTGCTACACAGAATACATGCAACCTCAAAAATCTGCTCTAATAGTATCCCACCATCTGGCTTTAGGTCTTTCCCTTGGTCACCAGAATTGAAAAGACCATTCCAATTCAAATTACAATACAATCAATGTTCCTCTTCATCTTCCTGTAATCCACTGCTGATGCCCTGTGAACTCACCTTCTCCTTATGATATTCTCCTTCTTGTCTTACTGCTGCAAGGTCTTCCATAAGAGCCTCACTAGCTCGTGCTAGTTGGAGCAGTTCTTGTTCTATTCTTCTACAAACGGCCTAAAAAATGTTTACAAAAAAAAGCATGAAGGCTGAGAGGTTCAAATTGTATCACAAATGGAAGCATCTAGCTAACTGGCCTTGTCACCCCAGGCAGCGCCAGATAGAGATGGATACATGCCTCTTTGCTCCGCTGGCATGGAACTGCTGCAGCTGCAATTGACCTGCTCATGCCAGTCAGGTAAAATAGTAGTTTTGTATCACCACCCATGTACATGTAATCACACAAAATAAGCCATCAACCCGACCGTGAGGAAGGAACCATCTGAAGATCCAATCGAAACGATCACCTTGCCATACATAGCAGGGGTAACCAAAAATATTTCCAAAATCATGAACAAACACAAGATCCAGGTCCGATTTAACACAGTAAATAAAATTCGTGATCTGATCCCATCTGTGAAGGACAAGATTCCTGACATGCAATATCTCGGTGTCGACAAACTAAGCTGTGTCTGCGGCAGCAGTTACATTGGGGAAACTAAGCGACATGTCTCGGACCGTGTTCGTGAACATAAGGCAGATTTTAAACACGGTCGGACCAATACTTCTGCCATAGCTGATCATTATTTTAATGCGGCAGGCTTACACGAAATAGATTTCTCTAAAACGATGGTACTTTGTAAGCCTACTGGCTATCAACAAAGATTAGTTCATGAAGCCATCCACATAGACACAGATACTATTTTAACCGAGAAGACGGTTATAAACTCAGCAATCATTGGAAAGATGTCATCAACCACTTTCGGTCATGACTTGATTTGTAATTTCTTGTCAACCTCCACCGTCAGCAGTGCGGATGTGTGGAGCGAGGTGCAATGCCCTCCCCATCTCTACCCCCTCTCTCTCCCCCTATCTCGACCCCCTCTCTCTCTCCCCCTAGCTCTGCCCCCCTCTCTCTCCCCCTCTGTCTTCTCCTGCATTAGCATTGGCTGCCCCGTCCATGCTGCCGACACACTTGGACTGCGCCGCTCGCTGATCAGCACTAGCTCGTTCGTTCATGCTGCGCCGCGGCTCTTGTGCCCCGCCCACTTACAACTTTAGCTCGTCCATTCATGCTGCCCCGCAGCACTTGTCCCCACTTCTTCTGACACTTGGGCTACGCCCATTTCAAGCCGTTATAAACAGTTGGAGGCTTGCCCCCCCTTTTCTCTCCGCCTGATGACAACCGTTTGTGATGCGATCGAAACGTCGTGAGTTTTTTTTCCATCTACGTGACTTTATCGAAAGAACCAAAGAATATGAATTCCTGCAGTCACGAAAGTTTAAAATACAAATTTACGCTTATTTTATTTACCAACCTTAAGAGCGACACTGTCGTCATTGCTGTTCTCAAGCTTTCCCTTAGTTTCCTCCATTGTTGTCTCCACCTCCACCAACTACATAAGACAAATACATGTATTTAGTCAATAACACCATCTCTATATGGGCATTGATGCAGCATTCGTAGGTGATGCATAAACAAACGTTAACTAATTCCAAGCGTGAAGAATTTGCAATCCATTTACAATGTTTCTTTTAGGTCAAAATATAGGCAGGGCACAGTTTTCTGTGTTCTAAAGGGGATAACTTTTTTGATATACACGATTCTAAAATGATAAATCTTGTGCAATGAAATTGTACAGCGATATAAAAATTACAAGCCATACAATTTTGCAATAACAGTATTCAAATTATTGTACATGCTGCTATGTCTCTCTCAAAGATAAGCTTAAGAAATACCTTCACTTTAGTGTCCACAACCTGACATATGAGCATGTTTTTTTCATTGACGATATTTTTTACTTGGACAACAAGTGCTGCTTCTCTTTCTGGATGAGAAATACAAAAAGTTAATCAAATTAATCACCATATCCTTTCAATAAAATGTCGTGGAAAGATTGATGTACACATCATAGCACTGATGTACTTACTAAGATAACTTCTGTTTCGTACCTAAACAGAAAAACACATACAGGAAAAAGGTCAGTGTTTTGTAAAACTGTGAACCTATGGCCGACAGATATACAATCCTGAAAGATGTAGTTATTTTCACGTGTGATATGTTGGGGGTGCTAATGTTACACTCACGACAAGACAAATCCTGCAGAAGAATATCATGCAAAGGATGAAAGCAAAAAGTATCAGCAAGACAGACACATCCAAAGGAAGCCCATAGTAGTTCACAATGGATTGTGACAATTCAGGTTTCCAGGATGTAATCTGGAACACATAAGGCATTTATGTTAATCAGCAAATTAACTATAACTTCTCCAGTAACATTACATTCAAATATAAGCAGAACTCCATTCTGTTCCTTCACTTATGGATAAACATATGTTTTCGTTCACTGGCCTATTGCTTTTCAAGATCAATATTATCCAGTTGCAGTTGTCTAAGCAAGAAAATTCTGGACCAGTTTCAACCTTCCGGGATTCATCAGCAAAGTCAGGCTCTTTAAACAAATGTCAGATGTTATGGGGAAAGCACTTAATTAAAACGATGGGGGCCTGTTCTATACAAACTTACAATTACTTTGTATGAAGTAATATTTCAAAAGAATTCGATTGTAAAAACAAATACTTTAATCCTGGAATAATATGCATATATTATGTACATGACTTAAATTCGAATGCATCTCAAGACAACTATGACCTCTGTTTTACTTACAGCCATGACGAATGGTTGGAGAGCTGGGTGTAGAGCGGCAGTAATTTTTAAAATAAAGCCGTCAAACTTTTGAATCATCTCTGGAACATAAGTAGCAGCAGCAACACCAGACTTTTGCCAACCTGCCTTCTTCACATCTTTTGTCAAAACTCCTACAGATGAAATGAAATATAAAATGTCAATATTGGCCATTTTATAATGTATATTGTTTAAATCTTGACTTAAAGCTTTCGTGACTGCAGGAATTCATATTCTTGGGTCTTTCGGTAAAGTCACGTAGATAGGTTCAAAGAAAATAACAAAAAACATAACAAAAAACTACGTTTCGATAGCAACACAAGCAATCGTCATCAGGAGAAAAAATAGCGGGAAAGCTGCTGAGGCAGGATGTTTTAAAGGTTTGAAATGGGTGTAGCCCAAGGGTCATAAGCGAAGTGGGCGGGGCTAGTGATGCTAAAATGATAAATTTGCATGTCAATGTAAGATCGGAGAGCTACCGCCACGACGACGAAGCTGCGGAGGTGGCCATTGTATTGTGAGAGATTAGCATGTCAATGTAAGCTCGCAGAGCTACCGACCACATCCGAGGAAAACGAGCAACGGTGGCTGTGTTAGTGGCACATTTAACCTGTTAATGTAAAAACATTTAACCTGTTAATGTAAAACCAGAGAGTCGAAAATAACTACTAACATCGGAAGGTAGGATGGAAACATCACAGCCAGTTATGACTTAAACTGGTTAATAACGGCCTTCCAATGATTGCTCAGACACAATTTCAACCGAGAAGATGGGTACAAACTGAGCTCTGCGAACCTACATTGACATGCTAATCTCTCACAATACAATGGCCACCTCCGCAGCTTTGTCGTCGTGGAGGTAGCTCTCCGATCTTACATTGACATGCAAATTTCTTACTTTAACATCACTAGTCCCGCCCACTTCGCTTATGACCCTTGGGCTATACCCATTTTAAACCTTTAAAACATCCTGCCTCAGCAGCTTTCCTGCAATTTTTTCTCCAGATGACGATTGCTTGTATTGCGATCGAAACGTTGTAGTTTTTTGTTATTTTCTTTGAACCTATCTACGTGACTTTACCGAAAGACCCAAGAATATGTATATTGTATATACACAACCTATTGGTAATACACGTTACTTAATTCAGTAAATCAACATGAACATTAACCACATTTACCTTGACAAAAAACACAATGCATGGATCACTATGAATGTTAAATGACCAGTAAAAGAATATTAGAGATGCTAATCAAAAAAAAAAGTTCAAACGTATTGTTTTATGATTTAGGGAACATTATTACTAAATGTAATACAATAAATGCACTGTTTTAGGAGCCAATTTTGGAAAAACTTTTTTTTAAGCTAATTTCATAATCCTCCTGTAAATATATTACATTACTCTTTCTACATAGAATAAAAGTCAACAAATATAAAGGGTGCATACAACCTGCACTTGGTGTAGGTCTGCTTGGACTTTCACCTTCATGATGCAAATTCTCTGGTCCTATAACATCTTTTGAGTATTTTTGTCTTAGGCTGGATATGATCTCTTGTACATCACTAAAAAAAGTAAAGTTGTCTTTGTGAATATCTTCTTCGGGATTTAACGGGATTTGCCGCGTACGTGCATCCACCACTTTTTTAAACCACCACAGAATATGAGGCCTGAACTCATTGACAACTGAGTCCAACAGTTCATCGCGCTGCACATCATGGCCTAGTGCATTCTTCATGTGCTGAAGCTTCTCGTCCATTCTCCACAGGCTGGTTTCTAAAGCGATCACACCTTCCTCTCCGAATATCTCCATGAGTTGAGAAAGCATCTCTTCTCTTAAGTAAGTCTTGAGAATAGCAAGGTCTCTGTTCTGTTCCATATAATGAGGTGCTGAAAGGTTTAACGTAGTCAATAATGAATTTACATAAAATGAGGGCCCCTCAATGTCATTCTCACTTTCTAATGTTGATGACACATTTGAGTCATGTTGCTTGTAAACATTATCAGTATTTTCCAAATCATTGTTTTCAGTTTCAATCTCACTCCCTGTTGTTGTGCCATGTGATCGTTCCTCTTCTGCATCTTTGTTTTCAGTCTCTATCAAATTATTATTTTTTGGTAAATTAGACCCCATGACTTGTTCATATGTAATGTGCTTCTTGGTAGTTACTCCCTCTTTATTGTTTTCCATTACTTCTGAGTCAACCAGTATTTCCAAGTTATTATTTTCTATTACGACTTTCACAGTATCACCTTCTCTTGGTAATGGTTTTTCTTTTTCCAAAACAAAGTCATGCACATCTTCAGCATCGATAGGGTGTTTGATGTCTGGCATAATGCTATTTTTGTATCGTACAACAATGTCCTCGCTTTCTCCACCCTCAACTTCAGTGTGGGCTGCCACTTTTGAATCTCCAGGTTCATTGTAAGTTGTAGAATTCTTATCAAGGGGTACACTGAAATGTTCACCACCATTGTTTGAGGATGTCAGGTCTTTCTCTTTATAATTTGAAAAATCAGGTCCCGTTTTATCATTGCTCTCCTCATTTGGTGATGCTATTTGAACGTCACGTGGTGTGTGCTCACTGTCATCTTTCAAATCAATGGCCAGTGAATCCTCATTAAGATTTGGAGTTTTGGTATCAGGGTATTCGGCTGATTCAGAAATAACATCTTCTTTGGAACAAGAAAAATCGGTGTCCTGTAAATATAAAATAGAAAATAACATCTATATTTTTTACGGGAACCCTTCCAAAATGCAGTAATGTAAATTTAATGTGTATTGTTGTTTATTATTTTAATGTAAAATGTTACCATAGTTGGAAGAGTAACTTCAGTTGTAGAATAGTTATTTTGGACTTCGACAACATCTTTAGGAAAATAGCCCAATTTATTGCCAACCTACAGAGGAAAAAACAAAGTCTTAAGTCAGACCAAAATTAGATGTATGTGTTTTTTTGTAATGGCCATACATCATAAAACTATTACCTACCATTCCCAGCCATAGGTCCTCCCGCTGTCCTGCCAGCCGGTAATAAACATAGACATCATCATCCTTTGAAAAGGAAACAAATCGGCAGTCTTGAGCCTCATAGTCACGTATAGCCTTCACATGGTACATCACATCTGGCAATGAGAAAAGAACACATCACTGTCAAATGTGGCAACCAATCATATACGTATTGTATACACACATCTGCATTTCACACGAACCCATCTGTTTTTTTGTTCTAAAGCAAATGGGTACATAGTACTTAGCCAACAGGATACATTCTCAAATCCCGTGTTTAACAAAAGTCATTGCTTTCAGTGTGTGACCCTACATCCAGTGCCAGACCTTATCACCAGTGCTACCAGTGTGATCCTACAGTTAGTGCTGCCAGTATGTCACCCTATAGCCAGTGTTAGACTCTAAAGCCAGTACTGCCAGTCTGTGACCCTATATCCAGTGCTACCCGTGTCTCTGACTCTATAGCCATTGTATAATCCTGTCGCTCTGAACCTAGTGCCAGTGTATGTAGCCATATAGTCAGTGTCTGCCCTTATAGCCAGCGCCTGTAGTGTCAGACCATGTAGCCAGTGCTGCCAGTGTGTGCCCCTATAGCCAGTGTGTGACCCTATAGCCAGTGTGTGACCCTACAGCCAGTGTGTGACCCTATCGCCAGTGTGTGCCCCTACAGCCAATGTGTGACCCTACAGCCAATGTGTGACCCTACAGCCAATGTGTGCCCCTATATCCAGTGTGTGACCCTATAGCCAGTGTGTGACCCTATACCCAATGGGTGACCCTACAGCCAGTGTGTGACCCTATAGTGTGACCGTATAAACATCGCCATCAACGCAGCACGGCAGAGCGAGCCGCGCGGGGCTGTCAGCTGCCGCACTGACCCCGGCACTCCGCGTCGGCGCATATCTTCTGGTCGGAGAGCGGTTCGCGGTCCACGGCCGAGCTCTGGCACGGGGAGAGCAGCGGCAGCAGCAGCGGAGGCAGCAGCAGCAGGAGGACGAGGCCCGTACGGGCAGGCAGCCGGCTCGCCATCACTTGCGTGACGTCATCGGGACGACCCCCTCCGCGTGACGTCATCGGGACGGAATTGCTCCGCGTGACGTTATCTGAAACTGCCCGTCCGTGTGACGTCATCGTGATGGAGCCTTTACGTGCGAGGTCACCGCAACGGCCCTTGAGTGACGTCATCAGTACTGAGGCTTTACGTGACGTCACCGAAACGGGCGCTCTGTGCGACGTCATCTGCACGGAGGCTTTACCCGACGTCACCGGTACGGCCGCTTCGAGTGACGTCACCCGCACGCCGCCTGGTCTCGCGTCGCCCCCTGCAGGAGAAGGTGGCGAGCAGCGACTCCCTCCAGCATGGCGCCGTCTTTAACACGGAGTTCGTAGTCGTGTCGTAGTCGTAGGAGGGAGGAGGCTTTCGCGACCAATATTGTTCATAAGAGGTTTTTGGGTTAGATCGCGTGAATAAAAGTGTGTCGTTAAACCCGCCACCACCCCGGCACTGCTAATTAGTAATTGTTTTGGCACGTAAATAAAGCATGACAATTCGTTACTCGTACAGCACGCCGGTGTGTTGGGAGCGTAAATCCACAAACAATTACAATTGGAGTCCAATTCGATATTAGTCAGTGGTTATAGGGTCACAGTTCGAGTACAATTCGAGTATTGTAAATGTTGTGGGTTTACTCTCCTAAACACCGGTGTGCTGTGCTGGTAACGAATTGGCACGTTTTGCTTACGTGACAAACATCACTAAGGAGCCGTCCATAAATGACGTCACGCGATTTTGGACGATTTTGGACCCCCTCCCCCCTTCGTCGCACGACGTCACAAAAAGTCAA
>JAAXLI020001961.1:3325-16311 GCA_014621495.2 Entosphenus tridentatus
CTACATGTGTAGCTACTACATGTGTAGCTACTACATGTGTAGCTACTACATGTGTAGCTACTACATGTGTAGCTACTACATGTGTAGCTACTACACGTGTAGCTACGGGCCCTGCACTTTCAAGGGCCCCCGCGCTAAATCATTTCAAGCTGTCAATTCCGGTTCAGTGATTCTGCACTTGCTCTATTACTATAGTACTATACCGCCTTGGACTTTTATGAACGACTGGGTGTTTAAGGTTAGCGATTTGTCTTATTATCTGACTGTATAGCAAATGAAAAAATACAATTACTTTACTATGCAAGTACAACATTTATGTTTTTAATATTTACGTTTCTTTTTTACTTTATAACATCTGCTACAATCCCCACACTAGCTTAGTCCGGTACTGCACACAGTGCATGGCTGCTCTTGAAATATTGAGAGTTTTTTTGTTGACTGAATTCGACGAAAATGCCTCTTATTGTTATTGTTGTTGCCAGTAGAGCAGAACAGACCACATGGAACACTGCACTATTTTAATCATTGTTTATTTCAGGATGCGAGCTCAGTAATACAAACGTAACCAGTAGATTCCAGAGATTAAGCAGTCTTGAGTGAGCACTGTGTTTAGTCAAAGGCGGATATCACTGGCCTGGCGGCTCAGTCGTAGAGTTAGCGGCTTGCAATCGGAACGTTGTAAGTTCAATTCCTGGTTGGGAGTTTACTCACCCATCATTCCGCGCCTACCACCATCACCCACCCCCTGGGGGTCGGTAAAATACGTACCACTTTGTGGGCAAGTAAACATTGGTTGTCCCATGGACAAGTTATTAACTTCTTCACAGCAGCCGAATGAGGGAACGCGTCTGAGAGGACGTCTTGCTGGGAGATGGAGCGATGAGATCGGCGCGTGTGCTAGGAGCGAGATTGATCGCTGCATCGCGACACCGTGAGAGATGATCACAGCTTGCGAAGGCTTTCATCCAGCAGTGGATGGATCAAGGCTGACTGATGAGGCTGAACCTGTTCTTACATGGGCGGGGGTTAACTCGGCTCATCATCCCTCCTGTGGTCAATAAAATAGGGGACCACTTTGTAGGGTTCGGGTGAACATTGATTATCCCACGGAGAGACTCGCTGCGCGCCGTCATAGCAACGTGGAATTTCCACCGCTGGCTTTGGGGGCTGTAAACGGGAGACGATCTCCGCCTCCACGTTCACATGAGCAGACACTCGCACGTGTGATGTTGTGTTTCGTGTTTTTTTTGTTTGTTTGTTGTTGTCGATGACTTAGCATCCGTTCACCCATCCGATGACTTAGCATCCGTTCACCCATCCGCCTGAAATTGCCACGTACGGCACACGATCCCCGCACACTCGGACTGACGGTCGGACCGTGGGCAGGCGGTCACGCCGGCTGCATCACCGCACGAGTTGTGCATCGCAAGCGCCGCCAATTAGAAAAAAATGCCGCTGTATAAATAAATAAATGTGCAACAAACCCAAGATGCATTACGACAGCGCGGACTGAATATACGGGCGATGTAAAGCCATCGAAAGAGGACGTATTCATCCCGCCCTCGTACATTAAGTGCGAACGCTGTTTTATTTTAAATGCGCCTGCCGTATATCAGAGTTTGACGATCGTTCCTGCGGCACCGCTGGGACTCAACGCTCGTGTCGAGCGGGCGGTCGCATGGCGGATGCGCGCGATGATGCCTCTCCCTGCTCGTCTTCTGCACGAGGCAAAGGTCTCGCCCGTAAAGCCTCCAACACACTGTTGGGGCGCCAAGTGCTGTTTAGCGAGCACCTATGAAGGCCGACACGGCACACGAGGGGGTGGGTGGCCAGCATACACAGACAACGATCCCCCGTATAGCCTTAACAGATTGTAGGAGCAAGTGCTGTTTAGCGAACACCTCTGAAGGCCGGCACGGCACACGAGGGGGGCGGGTGGCCAGCACACACAAAGATCCCCCGTATAGCCTTAAGAGATTGTAGGAGCAAGTGCTGTTAGCGATCACCTCTGAAGGCCGGCACGGCACACGAGGGGGTGGGTGGCCAGCATACACAGACAAAGATCCCCCGTATAGTCTTAACAGATTGTAGGAGCAAGTGCTGTTAGCGAGCACCTATGAAGGCCGGCACGCACACGAGGAGGGAGGGTGGCCAGCACCACGCCCGGCCGCTTTTGTCTCCCTAGTTGGCGATGATTACACACCGCACCAGGTACTCATTTGAGGCTGAGTCGACCGAGGGGAGGCCCAGGACCGGTTCAGATAACCGTCACCGGCATTGGCCGTGAGCGGGAATCGAACTCGAGGTCGCCGGGTCCGTAGCGCAGCGTAGCGCTAACCCGCTACACCGCCGGCCAGCAGGCCAGCAGGCGCGCGTGCGCCGGGAATATCAATTAGCGCAAGTCACGGCACAAGCCAATTGAGTGGGAGCGCGGCAGACGAGCGAGCGACGGCGATGGGTCGTTGCCGACCACGCGAACTCACGCCGTCTCTTCTCGCTTCGACACCCGTCTCGCGACGCCGCCAACGAGCAGCAGACGCCGCTTTGTGTTCGGGCGGCGTGGGGGAGGGGGAGGGGTATGTGTGGGGTTCCGCCTGCAGAACGTGAGAATACGGTTCTGGATATCCATTGTCAAATTGGGATCATCCAATTGTGTGTGGGAGCGGTGAAACGCCGTTGAGCGCTGCACCCCTTGAACCCGGTGACCCCCGAGGTCGATTACCCCGGTAGCGGGCAAACAACGGCAGGTGGGACCGTCACAGCTAAAATTACCGCATTAAAGTGAGGAAAATTCCAAAAGACCAGCCCTTAAATACAAGTTAAGGGGGGAGGGGCTTATCTGAATGTGGTAACCAGGGAATGGAACGTGGGGGTGGTGGGCGGGGCTACAAGAGAAATTGGTCAACGTCGTCATGTGCAAGAAAACAATCGGCGTACCAAAGCACGTGGCCTGGTCGCGAAGTTGTATAAACTTGTTTACGTGGGATTCAAGGAAAACAGGGTATAATAATCATATTGGAGTATTATTATTATTATCATGGATGGGCGTGCCTTGTGTTGTCGTGGTCGTGCCTTACGCCAAATGATTTAATTTATTTAATTTTTTACCGACGTGACTTTACCGAAAAAACCTGAGAGTATGAATCCTTGCAGTCACGAAATCTTCAAATCTAGAAACAACGGCAGTCCGAGTCTAACCTGGGCGAATGCAGCTCGTGTGCCGTGCACGGTCAAATCACGCGGAAGAACGCACCCCGATCCCGCCACGTCCCAGAAGCCAAGGAGGAACTTGTGCCTGGATGGCGATGTGTGCGTACTCGGCGTTGCAGGCTGCGGGACTACGTCGTGGGTCAGCAGAAAGTAGTGCGGCAGTTTATTCTCGCCATCCCCGTGCCACTCACACCCTTCACAAGGTGTGGTGGCGTAACCCCCATGAACTGCGGGCAGTCAGGGACGGTGCTCGTCTAACAGTGGATTAACAATGGGCGGTGCACGGGGAATCAGTGGAAGCACTACACGGGGGAAAACTAAACTCTAAACTATATTTTACTTGATAATTGTTTTTTTACCCTTCTATCTGGCAACAAAACTGACACCTTTTTACAAGGAGTCATGTTTGCATAGACCGCAATACCTGCAGTCATAATACAAACAAAAGACATAACTCTGATCAGGTGAGACCCACTGAGCTACACAGCTCTTTTTGAGAAGCGAGCTGGTCGCAAATGATAGCTCAACGAAGTGGCTTATCACGTGGTAAGTTAGAGCAGCCAAATACTCTGAACGCACGTTCATTCTAAACGTGGAGGGAAAAACTAGAGGACCTGGAGAAGAATCCACGCAACCATCGGGGAGAACATGCAAACTCCAAATATACAGCAGGCGTCCGGTTCGGGATCGAACACGCGACCTCCTGCGTACCAGGCGAGGTAGTTAACATCTCCTGGTCACTGAAGCACAAGCGGTGATGGTGGCGACGTTGCATGATTTGAGAAACGGTTGGTGGATCACACAGAGGGTTGTGAATCTGCCCGGCTAAGAGAAGGCAGTACAGAAGGGTGGATTTGATCCATCTGTGTGGAAATGTTGAGTCTCATACCTTTGTACAAAAAACATTCTCTGGACACTCTGCTCCCCTGGCGCATGGTAACCGCTCGTGAAATTGGCCGAAGATTCTAATGCAGGACCCTCCTGACAAGAGCTTCAAGACCCCTAGATGCACAAAAGGGGGAATTATCATTAGAAAGCAACATGCGACGATCAACGAAGACAATTGCGGCGGTGGTGGTGATGAATGCTCATAATTCACAGCGGCAATTGCGACGAGTGATGACCTCGCTTGCGGCGAAGACCGACCGCCGACGGAGATTGACAGGGTGACGATGATCGCCGATATAATTCCCGGCGGCGAACACTGCGGTGATTGCGCGACACGTCGCGGGCGGTCGACCGCGGTAGAAGGCGAGGACCTCACCTGGAGCTGGGTGACAACGTCAGCTGACGTGTTTGCCGTGTCGCTCCCGAGAGCTCCCGGAAACGTCCGGACGAAACCAAAAGCCGCAGCCTCGGCTGCCCTCGAATCGGCGCGATGCCAACCGACGCGTCACTGCGGTTACCGTGCAATCACGGGCGGCGTGACGTCATTCGCTAAATTAATAATAGCAACAATAAAATCTTCAGCTTAAAAGGTAAAATCCCGGAGATTCCCGCACCCCAGCGTGTTATTGTTTTAATCGCCGCTAATTCGACGTGGGATTGTTAAACGTGCGCCATGAAGGTGCGTAACGAAAATATGTGTGCGAGAACTTCATTCATTCATCAGTAACGCTGCGAAATTTTGACTTTAAAGGACAGAGGCGTGGAAGAACAAATTGTAGAGAGAGAGCAAGCGAGCGAGTGAAGTTTTCAGCTTCTGACAGAAGTGACGACACAGACATCTGTGTCGTCACTTCTGTCAGACAGGAGGAGGGAGCGCGTTCCAGACGACCGGAGCTTCGACAGAGAGGCGACGACGTTCACCTCGCCTGGTTTGAGAGACTCCTGACAAGGAGGAGGAGGAGGCCGCTTGAGGCAGATTGAAGGTTGCAAGAGGGAACGCACGGCGAGGTGGTGGAAGCTAACGATGCCGGTTGACATTGGTGATTCACCACACCCGCCATATCCGTGCTGACCTTTGACCTTTTAAATTATCAATGCACGTGCTACTACACTGGGTCATTAAAGACACTCTCAACCCGAACTCAGGTTTGCCACCTCTGAGGTACAAAAGACCCAGGACATACTATCTGGTTATTTCGGTAAAGTCACGTAGATATAAAACATAATAAAATAAAACACGACGTTTCGGTCGCAACACAAGCGTTACGAAAGCTTCAAATCAAGATTGACCCAGGACATGTCATGGGAACAAAAAAATGTCACAACAGTGGAGGAGAGTACAACGAAATGGGAATGCATCGTCTTGAGTGGTGTGTTGTTGTTGTTGTTGTTATTATTAGTGTTAATAGTAAGCAAATGACAACAAAACGCGACTGTTAATGTCCTGTGAAGACGTACAGATTTCTCGGGACAGCCACCTCAACAACAGGCAGAACGTCCTGGGAAAACCAGGACGGGTGGCATCCCAAACCCTAACCACGAGTAGATCCAATTCACAACCCTCGTGCCGAGGCGCAGTCGCTCTCTTTACATTGTGGTGGCGTCACACGGACTGCGATTGTTTACTCTGTTCTTTACGCACGCGTTGGTTCTGTTGGAAATCTCTGAAAGCGATAACTGCACTTTCAAAACATGAAAATATACGGCGCCTGACAGGTCGGCTTGACATATATTTCGCATCTCATTATTATTGCTCTCAAACGCGCATTTAAAAGTGTCGCGCAGAATGTGATAGTGGCATCCTCAGCGCTTCATTCTGCTACGGAATTAACGGTTCCAGTAACACCCCCCTCCCCCCTTTACTGCGACGAATGACGGCAGCAACAGCGGCAGCGGCAGCAGCAGCAACAGCGTCAGCAACGGCACCAGCAGCAGCAACAGCAGCAGCAACAGCAGCAGCAGCAACAGCAGCAACAGCGGCAGCAGCAGCAACAGCAGCAGCAACATCAGCAGCAACAGCAGCAACAGCGGCAGCAGCAGCAACAGCAGCAGCAACATCAGCAGCAACAGCAGCAACAGCAGCAGCGGCAGCAGCAGCAGCAACAGCAGCAGCAGCAACAGCAGCAGCAACAGCAGCAACAGCAGCAACGACAGCAGCAGCAGCGTGACTTGTCACGTTATGATCCTCTCCGACTGGACTTCTGTGCAAAAAGAGCTTCATAGCTTATCGAATTTCTGCAGCATAGATACATTTTCTGATTCTGTGTTTCCAGCTCCTCTTGTGTGCCGTGCCGGCCTTGATAGATGCTCGACGGCCAACCAGAAGCAGCTGCTCGCGAGGATGACCAGGAGTTCGCGTGAACACAGGCAGTGGCTGAAACCAGATTCAAACCCAGGCTCTTGACAGTCTGGGCTCAGTGCATTCATCCCTGAGCCACCCGGCCACCCAATGCCACTCTTTTTAATTGACACTTGCAGTGGAAAAGACCCAAAGGATAAGAACAATATATGATTTGAAAGACAGCTGTTTTTTTAGTTTTCAGAAAACAAAAATTGCTAAAATTTGCAAAGGAATTGAAGAGGTATAAAAATATGTTTTTTTTGCAAAACATGCGTCTGGTTCTACCTCCTTCAACCGACGGCCATTTGAGACATTCGCCATGAGGCCACTTCTCAAAGCTGTCCTCCGGCTCACTCACCATCTTATACATTAACTTATAAAAGGGTTTGCCGATCAACTACTCGGCATACGATAGCAGTGTCCGTTTTAGCCTCAGGATATATGCGTGCTCGAGAGCTGAGACAATGATTCCCAGTGAGCTCCCGAACAGGGCCACAAAGCCACGTTGTGTGGGTGCCATGGGGTTTTATCTTGTGACCTACACAATATATTTTATATATATATGTGCAGGTGCTGGGTGGATTATTTATAGCAGTGGTTCTTCTTAACCTGGGGTGAACGCACGCACCCCCTGGGGGTCCGAGATGCCCTTTCTGGGGGTGCGAGACGTGGCCACATTTTTTAAGAAGGTAAATCATCGAAACGCAAATTAAGCATGGGCACATAAGTATAACTACTCTGTTTCACCAAAACCCTACGTATTTATTTTACATGATAAAACATTTTTACGACTTTTTTCTTTTTTGGGCAAGGCTGTGGTAAAGGTTAAGAACCACTGATTTAGAGAATTTGGCTGCTACGAATTACCACGCGATAAGCCACGTCGTTGAGCCATCATTTGTGGCGAGGCTGCTTCTGAAAAAAAAGGGTTATGTAGCTCAGTGGATTTTACCTGGTCAAATAAAATAGTTTTAATTTTTTTAATCGCAGGCTCGGATTCGTGCTGGCGACGGTGGGTTGGTGTGACCTTCATCCAGCAGTGGATTGATGATGGCCTTCACATTTATCTCGCCACAAGAAGGTGACAGAATCGCCGCCGACGACCGGAGTGTTAAATGCTGCAACACAGTATCGCGCGGAAAGTAGGCTCAAGACTGAGCGAGTAGCCAAGTAGTGGCACAGATGAAATATTATCAAAGGGTGGCAGTTCAGTTACGTTTGAGGCGTGTTAAATGGGGGTTTGTCAGAACTACGTATGGCGTGGCAACAGTAATTACATTATTGGTCGCATGAGCAAACGATGATCACTGCCCACCTGAATTCATATCAATAACTACAAGAAACCGTCCGCTGGTCGGTTACCGGCAGAGCTGCTAGTACAGATTATTTGGCGTAAATTCTAGATTTGAAGCTTTCGTGACTGCAAGGATTCATACTCTTTGGTTTTTCGGTAAAGTCACGTAGGTAGAAAATAAAATAAATTAAATCATTTGGCGTAAGGCACGACCACTACAACACAAGGCACGCCCATCCATGATAATAATAATAATACTCCGATATGATTATTATACCCTGTTTTCCTTGAATCCGACGTAAACAAGTTTATACAACTTCGCGACCAGGGCACAGCACCCACGCCTCTCTGTGCCCTCCGCCACTCTGTCGGCGCGTGTTCGTTTGTGTCGTTCTCTGAATATAATTAATCGGCCTCTCAAGACGCCGTTCTGCGTGAGCAGGAGACGCGTGCCAGCGCGAGGTGGCGGCGGGAGGGTGGGGGTGGGGGGATGTGAGAGAGAGAGATCGCGCGATCACTCCCCGTTGTGTTTTTCGGGTTGTTCCGAGGCATTGTTCGGCAACGTTCTGCGAACTGATTTGCCAGTTCGCCCCGAGAAGTCTCCCTGGACGCGGAGCGAAATGTCAGTGAGACACTGGCGAACAGCACGCGCGGTACCAGTCGACAACACACACGAGAGAGAGAGAGCGAGAGATGCGGCACAAGTGACAAACATCACCCGCGGTGCACGCGGTGATTTGTGGTGCGGAGAGGTCGGGGGGGGGTTTGTGTGGCAGAGGGAGGTCGAGAGAGAGCCGTGGACCAGCGACAACAGCAACAGCGACAAAGAACAAATTGGTTGGGGAGATGCGGTCAGTCATAGGAGGATAGAAAGACGCCGGAGTGAGTGGGTGGGAGGAGCAGGAGCTGGGCTTGAACAGGGGGAGGGAGACCAGGAAAACATTCTACTGCTCGCTCCGCCAAACACGAGCTGCCATTTCAGCAGCAGTGGCAGCAGCAGCAGCAGTGGCAGCCTCAACCCGTGCAATGAACTCATTGACTCCAGCAAAGGCCACTGTCACCAATCACTGAGACACACTGCCACGGACAACGATTAATTACGTTTCTTAATAGCGAAATGCTGCATGGATTCCTTAAACATGCACGGCCATCAACTCACATTGACCAGCTTGGTGAAATTATATCACCCCACCCCCCACACTCCCGTTCAGCAGAGGATTGGCAAAGGCCTTCAATCTAGCAGTGGATTACCAAGTTAGGCCAACTTGAGCTATTAGCTATTTTTCAGAGGCGACCTGACCACAGGCGATAGCTCAACAAAGCGGCTTGTGTCATCACCTTCATCACACGTGGCAATTCATGGTAGCAACCGAACTAACAATCGACACTTGCGTGTTCTAAATATAGAGGGGAAAGAAGACCCCGAAGCGACCCGGAGAATAGCCACCACTAAGAGAGAGGAGAGAGAGAGAAAAAACACGCGGACTCCAAAAACACATCAGGCATCACCATTGGAACCTCATTTGCAAGTAGAAAAATATGAAAATTGTTTTTTTACCCTTTTATCTGGCAACAAAATGACGCCTTTTGGCGTCATCTGGTCCAACACCATGTGAGACTAGGCTCTAAGGAAAGCTGTCTCGGGTGTGGACCAATCAACTTCAAGGACAGTGCATACATGATCAGAGTTATGTTTTTTGTTTGCATTATGACTGCAGGTATTGTGTTCTATGCAAACATGACTCCTTGTAAAAAAAGGTGTCAGTTTTTTGGCCAGATAAAAGGGTAAAAAAACAATGATCACATCAGGTATCGTCACGGTCGGGGGGGGGGGAGATGGAGCTCACGACCTCCTGCGTACCAGGTTTTGATTCCTTACCCGTACCCGTACCCTACCCGAAATGAGTGACAAACGGTGACTCACCAGTGACTCACGGCCTACCCGTACCCGGCCGCACCAGCGTCACAAACGGGTACCCGTACCCGTACCTGGCCGGGTACGGGTAGCCGGGCATCGGGTAGGGTATCGGCTACCCGGTTGCGACCTCTGCATTGCAGCTACTGCCGGCGGAGGCCGTGCGTGGGCCGAGTCGTCCACGGTCATCTTGGTACGGGCTTCCTTCGCCGCCTCGAGCGGTAGAGGAGGAGGAGGAGGTGGTGGCAGCGCAGCCGGGCGGAAGGAGGGGGGAACGGAGGTTTCGTGCTGTGGGGATTGGACGGCTCCCCGCACGCATCCCAAGACGACTCGGAGTGCGATTGGAGTGATCGCGCTAAGTGCACTGCCGCAGGTTTTTAGATCTTTCAAGTTTTTTTTGTTGTATCCATACGACGGGCTCCTTCGAATGAAGGCAGTACAGCGTGATAATGCGCGTCAAACACAAATGGAAATTTGGACGTGGAGAGGATTTTATTTATTTATATTCTGCCCCTCCATTAGATTCAAAGTTTTTTTTCCTTTCGTGAGCCATTGTCTTTAAGCACGCTACATCGGTTTGCATCTCACATTCGTACCTTAATATTCTCAGTGGTCATCTCCCCTACTGTGCGCCCCTCTGTTGATTTCGTGCGATTCGTGACACAAGAGACGCAGCTGGGGGAGAGGGGGAAAGTAGTTGTACCCATAACCCCCCACGTCTTTAATGGCCATTGTATTTCACAGACCATTTTTGAGATGTGTAATGAATTGAACATTAATATTCCATCATTCTTGATGTATATTTAGGTTTGGATGGGGTGGTGACACGGCTCAGCGGTTGCACATAGCCCGCTTTTTGCCGAGTTTTCGTGGTTCAAACCCGCCAGGCCGCCCTGGTAAATAATGCAGGGATATTAACACAAATATATGCGCCGTCTGCTTCGTCGTGGACGTTTCAAGATATATTGACGTCATTAATAATGAGTAGGACATTGAGTGCTGGTGTCATGGTCCAAACTTTCCAGAATTTGAAAAAAAATTACACAGCAAATAACTAAACTTGGATTACACGTAATAATCATCGCCTCCCTCTGCTGGCAGAGGGAGGCGATGTGGCCTCCTCTGGTGCTGAGTCGCCCAGTGCCACACAGGGACAGCTGCCACTGGGGGTGGCCCTTTAAACATATATATTTTTTTCTATTCTAAAATTGACACCGTCTGAAGAAATTCCACTGAAAATTGTACAAAGGAAGCACATAGAGCGTCGTCGAGAAGACAGAAACAAGAACAAAAAACCCTTCACACGCACAAGTCAGGCACAACATTCAAAATGTTTGCCTTTGGCAGGACACTCCACGGCTGGAAGGTGGCGACAATGGGCAGTGGCCATGCCGAGCTACGGAGTGGCGGGCAAGGGAGGGACCGGGCCATGGGGAGCGTCCACCACAGAGATGGAGCTATGGGATCAGTGCGTGTGCAGGTGCTCGGTAGATTTGTAGGTTGGCGAGGCCACCATATAGCAGTGGATTGATCATGGCTGATGACGATAATGATTTAATTGCATCTCGAACGTTGCGTTCAATAAATGTTGTTCTTTTTCAACTTGATTTGGAGCTTTCGTGACTGCAGGAGTTACTTTTGGTTCTTTCGGTAAAGTCACGTAGAAAGAAAATAAATTCAATAATAGAACACGACGTTTCGATTGCAACACAAGCAATCATCATCATGATGAATCGAAACGTCGCATTCTATTATTGCATTTATTTTCTTTCTACGTGACTTTACCGAAAGAACCAAAAGTTAGCTCTTTTTGTAAACTGCTTTATTTTTTAATCACCGTATTGATCGCTGCCAAGGACATCTGGAAGTTCCACCACCAGTTCAGGAATGCCAAGATATTTTTTGAAAATGTCATTGCTTAAATGGACATTTGATTGTTCGATCGTTCATGCCACAGGTGGCAGTGGCAGGCAGCCCACTGGAGCAACATCACGTGATCGTGAGAGACGGAGACATCACGTGGAGGCCTCCATCTACCAGTTAATGTATCTTATCCGCTGCTGCTGCTGGTCTTCTTTTGTATGGCGTTTGAAAACAGCAACAAGCCACAAGTGCAGTTTTAATGTTGTAAGCCATTCCACGCTACCCGGGGTGGGGGGGGGTGGCAGCCGAGTGAAGTCTGCTTGTTCCACCATAATACGCCCGCTGTGTTGGGCAGTCTTCAGCGATGCACGCTCGGCGGTTTGCACCTCTCTGCTTGGCAGTTTGGTGAATTGCCCTGATCTTACATTAATGGAGGGAATATCCACACTTTGTTTCGTGGGTTGTTGTTTTTGTTGTTGAGACACGGTTGAGAGCGGTCCCCATTGTCGTCTGGGGCAAAGAAAAAACAGGGATGTACCTTCGCCGAGCCTTACATAATGTCCTTGTGTGGGACAATACTGTTTTCCCCACGTCTCGCGCCATCGGGTGGCGGCTGCTACTGCTGATGGATTAAAACAGTTGCCTGCGGTAGAGCACTTGCACAGACAATGTATTGCCCCACTATTGAAAACTGAGCATTGTTATAGCACGGAGGCCAAAATGATCGGGTCAATCAGCTGAAACGTGGCATCTCCTGAATATCTCTACCCTGGCCAAAATACGGGTGAAGTTTTTAAACAAAAATTTCGGTGATGAGACACGGGTGATGAGACACGAGTGATGAGGCACGAGTGATAAGACACGGGTCACCACACAGATCGAACAGCTTGCGAAGCAGGGTAACTCGCATGTTTGCCGGAAGGTTTCAACATTTAACTTTCATTTTAAATCTCGTGTCATGTATTCTAAATGTACTGTACGGTATTGTCCTTAAAAAAATCCCTTACATGCAAAACCAGATTTTTTTTAAATGTCATACGTCGCATATATTTTTTCGAGTAAATGAATTTACGATGCGGATTTTTATATATATAAGTCAAATAAATTATTCACCCCATCTTTAGGCAGGGCTGCTTTCTTTTATCAAGTTACATGTGACGGATTCCATCCAATCGCAGACAGTTATAATCAGGACGCTGTCGTAAAGGCAAATATTTAAATCGCAGCATGTGACACTAACGCTGCATGTTGAAGAAAAACGACTTCGCGTCGCAAAGCGGAGAAGCCACTCAACGCTTTGTCTCTCTGCGTTAGCCGCTAACGTCCCCAATGTTGGGTCAAGGCCTCCCCTCTCCACGCTCTCTTTCCACCTCAATCCGTCTCACTCTTCCAAAATCTTCTAATCTCATCCGCACCTCCGATTAGCACGGTTGGCTATGCACGGTGCGAAAGAAGTTCAACATGCATACATACTA
>JAAXLI020001962.1:6156-16307 GCA_014621495.2 Entosphenus tridentatus
GGGGGGGGGGGTTGAGAAATGTGACATCACATCAAAATGCGCAACTTTAAATAAATATAGGCAACACGTTCTACTTAATTAAATATACTTTTTGATAAATGTTTTCCCCTACAACATCAGAGTGCAGCGGCACATTAAATACGCACTACAATGACAATAGTTTAAAGCGATTTTAAGCATGTTTTATATATTTGGGGTGGGGGGCAGAGCTTTGTGACGTAATATTTGAGGGGGGGTCTGACTTTTTGTGACGCCGTGTGACGAGGGGAGGGGGGTCAAAAATCGGCCAAAATCGCGTGACGTCGTTTATGGACGGCCCCTAAGACGAAGTGTCCATTCAAACCTCGTGGCACGGTGTCCTCCTAGCTAGAGAATAGCCCACAGAAGCAGATGCCTCTTCGACACCCCTGTGATTTGGCAGAGTGGCTGGGAAAGTACGGCCCGCTTTGTTGCAGACCATAAAAACAGAAGGATAATGCCATAAGTGCTATATAATAGTAATGACTGGTGGACATGGAAAGCTGCAACCGATAATCAGCTTTTGAAATGCATTGAATAATAATTGTTTTAATTTAGTGCATTTGTTTGCGCTGAGCCAGACTGCAGCTTTATTATTTGCAGCATGTGGTGGTGTTGTTAGAGGACACAGTCTTCAACAATACGCATCATCGTCTGTCTTGCTCCATGGTTACAATTTGGGTTGTCGCGTAAGCCCTACATGTGTAAGGATTGCTGCACAAACAGGCCTTGAAATGATTCAATAAAATGTAAGTGGCAATTTGTGATGTGTGCTTCGTCATTACAGATCATGGCGTTCCGCAAGAGCCCATTCATCTGGAACCAAACGACTTCTGTCAGCAGCTCTGTGATCGGCTTCCAAACACACCTCGATAACAACACGATCAGCTTGAACTCCATGAGGGTCTCCCTGATAAATTACGCAGCTCCTACCAATGAGCAGGTCCTCATCTTCATTCACGATCCCACAGACTCTTCGAAGGTGAGCTTTGTCAAGTTTCAGGTGACGTCCTTGGGGGCGATGGTGTTCCTCAAGGTCTTCCTGAATGAAAACGTCACCACCCCCGTAGAGGTGTACATCCGATATGGCTCTATCCCACACAAGGACCCTGTAAGTGATGACTTCTACTTCTGGATCGATCCATCACTCTCTGCAAACAGCAGTATGGGAAAGATCAATGGCTCTGCGCACAGCTTCAACATGCTAGGCAACGTCACGAAGATAGGTGACTACTACTTGACCTTCAAATACCAAGGTGAGACCATTCACTTAGCAATTTCTCAGATCCCAACTTAGACAATTTCCGTGAACCGTGTTCCCCAAAGCACCCTTTGCCTAAACCAAAAGGAGCTGCGTATTAAGGTGGTTAGCATACTGCACGATAGGCCCAAAAACCTGAGTTCGACTCCTGGCCATGGTTAACATCATTGGCATTATTATAATTACTACGACAGTAAAGGCTGTGGGGCGACCCGATATAATGGGCAGCGCAGGGCAGTGCAGCAAAATTTATATTGTTGCTTTAACGTCTCCGCTCCCCGCCTTGACAACCAAATAAGACCAGCATGGTGAAGTATGACCATTGTTAAGAGAATGTAGCCAACCGGTTAGTTGTCTAAAACAACAAAGTGACCACACATTCAGTTATTTTAAGCTGGTGGTATGGAAAAGTCGGAAAACTTTTGTGCATGCATTGCTGCACACCTCTGTTTGTGTTAAATCTGTTGTCATTAGTTTTCTCGTTATTACAGATTTGAGGCCTGCATAAGAATCAATATTAACTGATTACTCTAGAGGGCTCAATTTAATATCAACTAATCTCCCCTCACTGATTTCTCCACCATTGACTCTGATGCCGTGTGGCGAGGGGGGTGTCAAAAATCGTCCAAAATTGCGTGACGTCATTTATGGACGGCCTCTAACTACACCACACCACTACACTGAACCCCACCACGACAGCACACAATTGCACTACACCATGCAACAACACTGCACCCTGTACCACTGCACGAAGACACTACCCCACTACATTACATCACTATAGTACACACTATACCACTACTGCACCATTTCATTACACAACCTAATACTACCCCACATAACTACAGCACACCCCTAAACTACACAGTCACGTGACACTTATTTCTCCCTCATTTACCCACTCAGCCCTCTCTCATTACTCGTTTGTCTCAGTCACTCATTCCACTAATTAATTCTTTCATTTTTCCTTCATTCGGTCACTAATTCCTCTCTGTCGTTCTCATTCTCACCTCAATCAGCAGCTTCTCTGGTGGTCTCCCGTGACCTCCTGGAAGCCCACTAATTGCTAGGGGCGTCTGTTGCTCGGCTGGTCTTCGTGGCCAGCGGAGAAACGTTTCATTTTATAGTGCACATTAGCATATCAGTGTTTTGAATATAGTGGTTAACATACTCGGTTAGATCCAAAAAAGGTCCCATTTTATAGCTGCTCACCCCAAGCTATAAATGCTCTGATAGTGCATAGTCTTAGTACTGTTCGCCTTTTGGCGTTCTCTGGTCTGACACTGGTGAGACAAGACCCGAAGAAAGGCTTGTCCCTGGTGTAGGCCAATCAGTTTCAAAGACAATGGATATATTTAGAGCATGTTTGTTTGCATGTTCACCACAAGTACGTGTGGTTAATGTAGACACGATTCCTTGCTAAACGTTTCTATTTGGTGTTTGAACAACTTAACACCTGTTTTATTCGCAGAAAAGGTAAAACCTATTATTTTTTCATAATACATATTTTTTGTGTGCCTATAACTAGGATTTGTACACGTAGCGTGAAAAATATGGATTTGTGTTTGTTCAAAGTGGCACAATATAGACATACACACAGATAGCATAAGAAATGTTTAACACTTCGGATTTCGCGACCAATATTTATCATACAATTTTTTGGGGTTATACTGCATAAATACGAAATGTAAATAAGAAACATAAGAAATGTATACACGTGGTTTGGTGTCATAGTAAAATATTGGTGAGTCTATGTGATTATTGAAATCACACAGGGGCAGTATTCTATTGGAGGTAGGGCACATCACAGAAACAAACTCGGTTAGATCCTCAATTAAGGAGGTAGAGGCCCTGGGTGAGCAGTAAAAAAGCTGCACATTTGTCAAAGACTGGACAGCGTAGCATTCAAGTAGGAGGTGCTCGAACGACTGGAATTCTGACATGGGGGGCAGGACGAAGGGTGGCAGAAGAGCGGTGTAAAACGGAAAGGCCCCCGCCATGACCAGTAAAATTAGGCTTGTCCTGAAAATTGTATTTACTTGGTAGGGCCTGGTTGATCGCCTCGCTGTTGGTGCGCCTCTGTGAGGAATAAAAAGGACAAATTATTGACGTTAATGAACTCCGTGCCTTAAGTGAGTAACTTTAATACAAATAAAAAAGTAAAACGACCTTTAAAACTTTACAGCTATGCTCACAGAAAGGTGTGAGTAAGAACAGTGACATGTGCGCCAGCGTCCCCTCTCCCCAGAAGTTGATACATAAGGCAACTCGACAACCTCAGCAAGGACGTTTCACAACATTTGTGTGATCCACCAACCCTTTCCACCACAGTGTTGGACTACAGGCATGCCCCAAAACCATTCGATTATAGATGCTCACATATCCGACATTTTCACTAATCTGTCTATACCTCATTCCCAGGGTACTGTATAATGTAACATTTCCAGGGCATTATGAGACGTCCTTTGCCAGTAGCAATATACAGTAATAGGGTTTTACCCTTTTATCTGGCAACAAAACTGACACCTTTATACAAGGGATCATGTTTGCAATAACCACAACACTTGCAGTCAAAATGCAAAAAAAAGAGACAACTCTGATAATGATATGTACTGTCCTTGAAATTGATTGGTCCACACCCGAGATGTAAAAGCTGTCTCGGGTGTGGACCAATGAATTTTAAGGACAGTGCATATCATTATCAGAGTTGTCTCTTTTTGTTTGCATTTTGAGTGCAAATGTTGTGATTATTGCACACATGATCCCTTGTATAAAGGTGTCAGTTTTGTTGCCAGATAAAAGGGTACAAACCTATTACTATTTCCAGGGCAATCGGTTGTTGAAGATGCTTTCTTTGTGTTTCAAATCAGAAAACGCCCCACCGAACACACGGATGAGCATCCACAACTTGATGTGCAAGACTTGGAGCAAAGCGTCCGACAAGTGGGTGTACGGACTGATGCAGGTGAGACGCTTTGCAGGACCTCATACATCCACCTACGCAATATCTCCTGCAAACAGTGCTTCCTCACCCCTTCTGCTGCTGAGACCCACATCCATTGCATTTTGATGACTGCACCTCTCTTCTGTGGCATCCCCACATCCCTCACCTCCTTCGCCTACATCCGTGCACGCGGCCACATCACGCTAGAACTTAGATTCCTCAACTGGCTCCCAATCCAATCCCAAATCTACTTAGAATTGTCCCCGCTATTTTCAAAGGTCTTCCTTGGATGTGCCCCTTTCTACTTCTCTCTCTTCAACTTGCTTTATTCTGCTCTCTGGCAACCAACCCCTTTTGTGAAATACTAAATCAACCTTCACTCTGTGCGAGGTCAAACCTTCTCTAATTATTTTTCTAGTGCCTTGGCGTTGTGGGCCCTTGGGGCTTGCCCAATTCCTTCACCAGTGTCTCCTCGCTGTGCTCTCTTTCTCTTCTTCTGTCTGTCCATCTCTGCGTCTTTCAACTGAGATGGCTTCCATCCCGTCCATTGTTTGATGTTTGATGTACACTCAGATCGTGGTGTTCCTCTTTCCTAGCACCTTCCAGTGTTCCCTCCATCACCATCCATTGCTGTTGGTCACGATTCGTCCTGGTCATATGTCCAAAATATTGCAATTCCTTGTTATTGACCTGACTCCGTAACCTTCAGTTTTTATGTCTGTTCTTTCCAGGACTTCCATGTTTATTGATTCTCTATATAGGACATATTAATAATTCTCCGGATGGCTAACACTGATTTACCTTTCCTTTTATACTACTGCTCATATTGTTAGGAATATTCTTCCTTTGGATGTCCATACTGCTGAGACCTTTCCCTTGCTCAAATCCAGTCTGAAGGATTTTCAAATCTTTTCTGCCTATGGCTGACTCTGTTCAGTGTCATCTCTTCTCACATCTCTGGACTGCTTATCTGGATCATTATGCTTCCTTCCTCTAAACGCCCTCTCCTTCAAAGTCTCAAAATGAACATGCTTCCTCACATGATGCAGGCGAAGGATGGGGCTACCTGAGTGATGGGAGGAGCTACCTGAGTGGTGGGTGGGGCTTACCACATAGTGGGTGGAGCTGCAAAAGTGGTGGGCGGGGCCACTTCATAAGTGTGCGGGGCTACTCAAGTCGTGGACAGGTTTGATGGTATAGTTGAGATCTGTGTCAAAAAGAGTATGGAGGAGGCCACTCAATATATGGGTGGGGCTAGTAGTTGAGTGGGAGTGGCTATTAAAAGGTGAGATGGAGCTACCAGCTCAACACAAGTCCGAGTTGAGCCTCCCAGAAATCTGAAAGCTGTAGTTCTGCTGGCTTTGTGTGCAGCCACATCGTGACTCAACTCCAGAGAACATCATTTGCATGGCGGAACAGAACATCTCTGGCTTCCCGCCCACGATACTGGAGCCTCTCTTCATCGGGGCTTCTTTCTTCGTTCCTCCAAACTCCATCGAGTTCAACACCGTATTCACCAAGTTCGACCTAAAGTCCAACGGTGCCGTGTTTGCAACCATCGTCACTGTGACGATCGTCTACCTTATTCTGGTGGTCATCCTCTGCCGATGTGATCGCCAAGACAAGCGCGTGGTTGGTATTTTTTCTATTGATATCAAACTCTTCTTGTTCCTGTAATTTTCCCACTGATCGTGCCGTGCTGAGACCATGCTGAGCCGACCTGGTGCAGTTAAAGAGGTTAAGGAGGCTCGGCTCAAGTTCGCCAGTGGAAAAGGGGTATTTAATCACTCTCTCCTGTCCCGTGCCATATCCACCTTCACATCTACTCCCCATCCTCTTGATGTCTGCTCTGATGCCTCAATATGCATCACCTTGTGGGTTTCTTATCTTGTTATGACACGACCCCCTTAGCCATCCGAATCAACTATCTGGCAGCTTGTCTGAGATTGGTACCCCACTTAGCTTCTTCCTCGTCTCTCCATTTGTAAACGTATCCAGTCTTGTAATCCCTAAGATGCATCGCGATATTATCATTTAATATTGATTTATTACACATCGTCTGTCCGTCGTTCTGTTTTTTAAACTGGAGAATCAAAAGTGATACAAAGAAGAGCCCCCCATATGCTTGGTAGTCATCCTGTGTCCACGTCGCTCTGACAGCTAGGTGAGGCCTACCTTCAGCAGTAGATAGAACATGGCTGATGTTGATGCATAAGGTATAACTGCAAAGTTCTGTATCATGTGGAAATTTTGTCATAACTTCCGGTCTGCGCTGTACTCAATCTCACTCACAGTGGAAGCTCCTGCCTTTAAAGGACAACCCAAATGACAGCATGTACCAGTACCTGATGACCGTGAAGACCGGGGTGGTTTCCGATGGTGGTACCAAGGGCAACATCTTCTTTGTCATCCAATTTGAGACCAGTGACACAGGCATCCGGGAACTTGAGAATGGCTACTGCAAGGTGAGCTAGTGGCGTAGCTATTGAGTGTACAAGCAGTGCAACTATACTGGTTGGTAAGGCGTCGGCGTGCACTGGCGCTTGGCTGTGGGCTTTGGCAGTGCCAGTTTTAGGCATCGGCAATGCAGGCGTTTGTCTAGGACGGTGGTAGATTGTTGGCAATGTCATGTTCTGCAGTCGGGTGGCTGATTGGTGGGTGTGTGTCATATGACCTACTCATGGGACACCGAGATGCTGGGGCCTATGTTGAAACGTGCACAAAGATGTTGGCTATGCACGTGATCTTTGATCCAGTGGTAGCGAAGGTTGGTGGATCCCATAAAGGTTGTGAAACCCTTCCCGTGGGCATCTAGAAGCCATACTCTGACTTTTCAAGAGGGGAAATACAGCAAAAAAATGGACACCACCTGTTCCCTCTGTATGGTATAGACTGCTGCCCCTTCGCACGCGTGTTTTCTCTGGGTGCTCCAGTTTCCTCCGACATGTAAGCACTCATGAATTGACTGATAACACCTCCATATAAAGAGGATGGCAGAGCTTAGTTTGGTTGGACGTGTGTTGGGGATGGAATTTGGCACTGGCATTTAGCCATCTGTGGTTTTTACTCACGCCTCTGAGTTGTTCTCTCTCTCCGTGAGTGAATACTGTGCGGCGTGGTACAGATTTAAGTAATTATTATTTTAATTATGTGCTCACCATCTGTAATTAAAATAAATACAGATAGACTAAAATAGTATGTATTTATGCAACTGCTGAAAACGCGAGCGTTCACGTGCTCCCTTTACCACCCGTGCGCAGGAGTTCGCCAAGGGCAGTGTGCGCTGCTTTGTGCTGTCCACTCCACACTGCTACGGGATGCCCCTTCAGCTCAGGATCTGGTTGGACACGGGTCCGGATAACGACAGGGACAGGAGCTGGTTTCTCAACGAAGTTGTCCTGTTTGATATCCAAACCAACGAACAGTGAGGGAGGAATCCACCTTTCTGATAATTTTCCTCTGCTTGCTCCCCATTGCCTGAGGCTCCTTTCCCTCTTCTATTCGTGCTGTTGAATCTGAGCTCAATTTTTTTTATATATATATTTCCCTCGGCACCCTCTTGTTCTCTCTTTATGTCAATGAATTGGGCACTGACCTGGATCATTCCAGGGTAAATCTTTTTGCAGATGACACAATACTGATTAATGCTGGCCGCTCTCCGGATGACGTGATTGCTAAGCTCCAGGGTGATTTCAACAAACTACAACATCAGCTAGTTGCTCTTAAACTAGTCCTGAATACCTCCAAAACCAAGGTGCTATGCTTCTCACCAGGACTCAAGCAGGAAGTTATTTTTCCCCAATTACATTCCTTAAATAATTATCAAATAGAGCAAGTCAAGATCTATAAGTAATTTGGGGTCATTCTTGATTCAAAACTGAATTTTGAAGATCACATTGATTATATTGGTAAAAAGACAAAAAATAAAATTGGTTTTCTGTATCGACACAAGCACTGCTTCCCCCCTATGTTCCGTTTGGAATTGATAAAAGCTACCATACTACCTCTACTTGATTACTGTGACATCGTGTCTAAATCAGCCCCAAGTACTGTACTGAAGAAACTTGACTCAATGTATCACTCGGCCGTAAGATTTGCATTGAACTGCCCATATAGGACTCACCACTGTGATCTCTATATTGGGTCAAACTTAACATCTCTCAATGTTCGACGGCTTGTGCATCAGATCTTATTTATTCATGATGTACTTACAAAAAAATCCGCAGATTACCTGCTGGATCTCCTCTCTGTTTCAAAGAACAAATTTGACCTAAGGTCTTCGCTCATTTACCAGCTTCACATTCCCTATTGCCGTACTAATACTGGAGGAAGGGCCTTTGCTATTGATGCCCCCAGGGTCTGGAATGGTATTGCCAATAAACTGTAACTTGAATCACTACCTATGAGATCTTCACTCAAAACTGCTCTAGAGGAGTTGTACACCCCTAGCTGCCACTGCAATTTAGTGGCCTAAAATACAATGTTTCGCTCCGGATGATCGCTGCAAAGTATGATCTGTGTTTTGATTTAGTGTGCTCATCTTAACGGTGCATTGAAAAATGTTGATACTCCGACTGATGTTCTTGCTGTTGTGGAGTGACTCATGCAGCCAGCTATGGCTGCAGAGTTTGGTAGTACATGTTGTTTACGTCGTTTATTGTGAAAATTCGGTCACAGTTCCTATGATCACTGTTTTATTGCTTTTATGGCTTTATTTTGGTGATTTTCGAAAAGTTTTTTGGTTTGGCAATGTTTGTTTGTTGTAGTACAGAGTTAGACTGATGGCCTTAATCTAAGTTGTTTAGTGGTTGTTGTTGTTGTTTGACTTGCATCCCACTGGGATTTTTGCACACAGTGTTGGTGTACGGTGCTTTTCATGCAATATTTTGCTGTCTTTTCTTTGATTTTCTGTTTGCACATAGTCACTTTAAGATGTTTTCTTGTTCATGTTTTGTTTTCTGTTTGTTGCGGTTGCACCCGATTCAAGAGCCGAATGGCTCACAGGGCTATACCTAATAAATTAACTTGAACTTGAACCCTCTTTGCCAATGACAAAGTAAATGTGCCCACTGCATCAGTGCAGCATCTTCCGAATCGTTCTCTACAATTTTGACTTAAAACTTTCGTGACTGCAGGAATTCATATTCTATGCTTCTTTCGATTAAGTCACGTAGATATAAAAAATAATAACAATCATAAAATAATAAAAATGAAAATAACCGAGAGGATGGTTATAAACTCAACAATCAGTGGAAAGATGTCATCAACCACTTTGGGTCATTACTTGACTTGTCTTTTCTTGTCAATCAACCTCCACCGTCAGCAGTTTGGTGTGTAGAGCGGGGTGCAGTGATTTCCTGGCTGTATTGGCATTGCTGCTGCATTGACATTGCTGCTGCATTGGCAATGCTGGTGCTGCTGCATTGGCATTGCTGGTGCTGCTGATACACTTTGGCTACACCCATCTCAAAACCTTTATAAACAGTGTGCCTTTAGAGGCTAACCCATTTTCCTGATGACGACCGCTTGTGTTGCGATCGAAACGTCGTGGTATTTGTATTCACTTTATTTTAATTATTATTTATTCTATCTACGTGACTTTCTTGAAAGAACAAAAGAATATGAATTCCTGTAGTCATGAAAGTTTTAAGTAAAAATTTAACAGAGCACTAAATGGTGAACAGTACAAAGACCATGCAAATATCAAAGCATTAATATCTCTGGTCGAGCAGATATATCTAGGGGACACTTTTTTTCTTCATCTTCATACTGGAAAAAGGAGCCCATTGACAAGCAAAGTTTGTGGGGAATAATATCCATTTTCTATACTTTTTAGGCATAAGCCATAAAAAATAACACGTAGTACCAAGGAAAAAAAATGGTGTTACATAGTTTTATCAATCAACCCGGCCACTTTATGTTGAACTC